>VYZS01043722.1:43376-54933 GCA_013400695.1 Neodrepanis coruscans | reverse complement strand
CGAGAGCTAGCATGAGTTTGCCATTAAATTAACAGAAACAGGCATTTGTTTGTTGAAAAAATTAAAAAGTAATAGTGGAACAACCATTCTGAACCAGGGATATCAGTGAAAATTTCCTACAGAAAGAACCTGCCCAGTGAGTGATTCCTGCCTCACGTCCAGTCGAGAAGTATGGTTTGCCCAAGTCCTGCTGTCCCTCACTCAGAGTGAATTCAGGCAGACAGGCCTAATTGGTTTATTTTAATTTTTATAACATGTGGCTGAGTTTCTCATGCTATGTTATAATTGACCTATGAGCTGCTATTATTTTCTACTTTCCCAGCCACTTAAACCCAGGAGATACCTCCAGGGCACCGGAGAGTTTCAGCAAAAACAAAGGGCTGAGGGGGTTGCAGCAATCATCTCAGATGCTGTGATTCAGTATTCAGCAATATATTTTCTGGCCTGCATCCAGGCCAGCAAGGCTCCCAACAGTCTCCAGCGTTTGCAGACAATCCTAAAATGTATGAGATCCCTGTAAGGACCACTGAGAACAAAGCACACAGAAAAGAAAGCAAAATTCACCAAGTGAAACAAAATGCCTCCAGACTGAAAGGTGCTTGGGGGACATCACAGGTATTTCTGTGCACACTTTGATATAAAGCCACTGCAGTAGTGTTGGGGTAGCTCTAGAGATGAAGAGATCACTGGCTGCTCTGAAAGTTGGCTCCAACTCTTTATGTAACAGGCATGGGTTTTTTAAGAGTGTTCACAGATGGGTGAACCTCCCATATTAACCCTTCCTTAGCATCACTTTTTAAGAAGTAAAACACCTTCATACTCCCAGTATGCCTGATTTTGATTTCTAATCCAAAAATTCAAACCCAAATCAGATACGCTTCAACAGCAGCCCAGAGTCTTTCCAGCAACATTTGGAAAGAACCAAAAATAGAGAGGTTTTCTTGCCTGTCAGTTATTCTGATATAACTCATTAATCACATTTAAGCAAATGTTAATGTGTGTATGGTTATCATTCCAGCAGCTGAAAATATGAGAGTTTCAAGTTAGTTCATGTCTCTCTCACCTTCAGAGGTGAGAGGAGATGCTGAAGAGATTTAGTTGAACAAATATCAGAAGCATTTTTCTGGCTGCTTCTTAATCTTAGATGTTACATGTGATTAGCAAATGCTGCTCTTTTTCATTATTTTTGTATGGTGCTGCAATGCTCAGGTACCAAATGAAGTAAGTAGGATCCATTTTCTGCATATTGAGTGGGATTTCTTGTCAACATGTAATTGTCACCAACCACTTGTGTGGCAAAAAAAAAGTCNAATAAGTAAAATTTGGTGCCACATTTTCTGTCTGTGAAGCCCAAACTCCCATTACTCCTTTTCTCCCTCCAGCTGGTAGAGAGTATCATTAGTAAATGGTTCAGACACAAAACCACTGAGGTAAATGGCAAAAGGCAGAACAGCTGGGAAATAAGGATGAAAGGGATTAAATTAAATGTGAAAGGATGGCTGTTCAAACTAAAATTCAGAGTACTTACTGCTAAAGCCACCACAGCAGTGCACACAAAGAACACACACTAACTCATGTTTCTACCACTCTCTACAGCCTCTACAGCTCAAAATCCACCGCTGGTTTAAAAACAAATAATACAAAAACCAAGGGGAAAATAAACACAAGGTGTTAAAGTATGAGACTGACAA
This sequence comes from Neodrepanis coruscans, assembly GCA_013400695.1. Lineage (NCBI taxonomy): Eukaryota > Metazoa > Chordata > Aves > Passeriformes > Philepittidae > Neodrepanis > Neodrepanis coruscans. Next base: position 53,242 of record VYZS01043722.1, on the reverse strand, counting down.
GAGTGACTGTGGTTTGACAGCCCTCTAGACTGTTTATCCTTAGAATTAGAGCAACATGAGCAGCAGTAGGGAAATTTCAAGGCAGTGGCCATCAGTGTCTCATCCCTGACCCCGTGTTTGCAGGGCCAGCTCCTGCAGGAATGTGGGATTTCAGCTGCAGAGCCAAATCATTTCAAGTCCCTCTGAGGATACTGCTGTAAAACATCAATCCTGGAAGTGCTGTAAATAAGCTTTTCAGGAAGACTTAGAGGATATATTCTGCTCCTAGACTGAGGAGGGCATGCAAGCTGTGCAAAGTTCAGACAGCAACATCCTGCAAGTGTGAAGTCAGTACACAATTCATATGTGCAAAAATAACTCCTTGAATAAGAGGCCTAAATCAGTTTTTCCATTATAAAATATAACAATTACAGCAGAAGCCTGTTGCTACATCCAATAAATCTCTTCAGAATATTCTTCATCTGCTCTGAAGATTTGTGCAAGACAAATAGATTTCAGTGAACATGTGGATAGCAACTATTGCAAAATCAGGGCAAACTTCATTCAGAAAAATAAAATGAACTCAACAGAAGATTCATCACTTCAGTTTTGGCACTTGGTGCTGATGGTTAACCATGTGCACTGTTTAGCCAACAGATCAGCTTCCTTATTTGAACTGCCTGGCTTGCAGCCACTATTTTATCATCATGCCTTTGGCTCCCAGGTATTTTCAAACTGATCTAGATTTATAACCACCTGCTTAATTGTTTTGCTGAATAAGAAATCTTTAGCAGTGCACTTTTATTTCCAGTAAAATACAGGACATCAGCTATACGTATTTAATGATTTAGATAATTACCAAAAATCGGCATTGTTAAAATAGTTTGAACATCCATAAGGATGAAAAGCATTTTAAATTTTGTTGTGTGGGCTTCAGTCTGCAAAAAGCAATCACAATTGAGAGGCAGGTAACAAAAANTTTTTAAGAAGTAAAACACCTTCTTCAAGCAGTGCCTGACTTGGTGGTTTGGTCATCCTCAACCACATGCTCCATTTCTCGGAACCTGGGCTTTTTCTGAAAGTTATTTTCAGATGGAACAAACTTTTATCCTTCACAGCCACACCTTTCTTTTCCACATCCTCAATTTGGTAGCAGTCAGTGTTCCTAGATAACTAACAGGCTACTGTTGCCAAAAAGGTGTACCTCCATGACTTGTTATTTCATTCTTTAATTAACACTTGCTAATTTATGAGGCCCCAAATTAGTTTTAGTTCTCTATTTACAGCTAATAGGTCATAAGCCAAGGACTGCACACATCTGTTTCATNCCCATCAGAGCAGGAGTAACTAATGGGTTAAGTCTTTGCTCTTGTAACAACACCCCAAGACATCACTTCATCTCTGTAAAACTGTGAGTGAAGTGATGACAGGATCCAATTTTTTTTGCATTCTAAGATGACTTTGTGATGGTAACCCAAGTCAGTAATGAGCAAAGATCGCCAAGTTGACTGTGGGATTGGCTGTGGAATCAGCTGTGGTCTGTTTAGCTTCTGACAAGTCACTAAAAAACCCATCCATCATCACCTTCAGGAAAGGCCAAAGCAATTCAAGGGTATGGAAAGCCCCTCTCACCCCGACCAATGGTCCCCTGGGGGCAGGAAAATACATTTCTAACCTGAACTATCTGTGCTGAGGGGTATCTGACCTGCATATGTTACAGACATTTTATTAAGTCATAAAACATGACATCTTTCCAGTGTCTCCATGTGCTCACACGCCATAGAACACTCCTCAGCTCCTCTCCAATATATCCCACACAGCAACAGCTACAAGTCAGCACCTGCCCTTGTCCTTCCACAGGGGAAATGGAACATGTTTTAAGAACAGAGAATCAGAGCAGCAAGCACAGGNAAGCTGGTCTTTAGAATGTGGGCACAGAATTTTTCATTCAGTTACTCCTCTTTTGAACATAACAGCAAATACTGAAATAAGACATGTCACCCAGAAAAAAACTCACACACTGTTGCTTTGATTTAGACCCTTCAAAAGAACTGCTGTTGTTGGTATTTAATTTGAGTGAGTAATTCTCCTTTGAAAATGCCTGGATTATTGTCATAAACTCTCACTGTACTTTTATTTCAGAATTGAAGACCACTTGAGTATCTGATATTGTGCCCTCGCAACAGTACCACTTTCTTAGGAGTTGCCACCTTCTAATCTTTTACTAATCATTATGAGCATCCCTGAAGCTTCACATGGCAACATTAATGTTATTAACTGAACCACATTTTGCTGTTGATGTACAAGCTCAGTTCACACTGAAATACAGGACCCCTTTGAGGAAGCGCAGATCTAAATGTAGTCTTGCTTATATTTTCTTCTTTAACTTAGAGAATTAAGCATCAAGCTGTGTCTGTATTACATCAGTGGGTCATGTTTAAAACACAATTCATTCTTCTTTAAAATGTGTCTGTATCTATAGATCAAGACAAGCACAATTAATCACTTGAGAAAAAATACATTGCAAACTAATTCCTGACTAATCAACCTTATCAGTGACAACAGTTTACCAGTTTGTAATTACCTTTGTTATGCAACCTTTGTCTACACCACATAATTGCATTATTCTGTTCTGACTTACCTGCCTTTCTTCAGGTCATCTTCTTTTCCACTTAAGGCTCCCACTGTCCCCAGAACACAAGACTCACTATGTCGAAATAACACTGATGCTCTCAGTGGTCTGGACTAACAGCAGTGGTTCATCCACAGGGATAAAGCAATACTCAAAACATGTGTGCAGAGATAATTTCTCATTTAATTGGCACAAGCTGCAGGGAGTCAGAGGCTCCACATTCTGCAATGCTGAGCTTTTCTACAACTGTGCCCCCGCTGATCTAAGTGGTTTCTCAGCAGGGACAGAAATAGACCATCTATTGTCACTTTGTCTCCAGTAGTTTTAATACAAATTTTAACTGCTTTTCCAGAAAAGGAGGAGAGGCCATGACCAAGATTTGTTTTGAATACATTAGAATAATGCTTAACAGTCTCTTCTGCTGGGAAAAACAGAAGAAACCAGAGGAGGAAGAAAAGTTTGTCTTTAAAGTATGGAGGCAAGAGTAACCTGGAAACAGAAGATATGAAGGAATTTTTGTGGGGAATAAGAAGTGATAAAGTGAAGGAAATAAGTTGAGGGGGCAGGGAATAAGAAGAAGCCATTGTAGTATTTAATGTAGGAAATTTAAAAAAAAAAAAGTAAATAAGTTATCAGAATCAACAGATATCAGGAAAACTTTCTCCAAAGTTTCACAGCATCTTTTTGGCCTCTCACTGTGTGTCTGATCCTCNTTTTTTAAGAGTGTTCACAGATGGGTGAACCTCCCATATTAACCCTTCCTTAGCATCACTTTTTAAGAAGTAAAACACCTTCTTCAAGCAGTGCCTGACTTGGTGGTTTGGTCATCCTCAACCACATGCTCCATTTCTCGGAACCTGGGCTTTTTCTGAAAGTTATTTTCAGATGGAACAAACTTTTATCCTTCACAGCCACACCTTTCTTTTCCACATCCTCAATTTGGTAGCAGTCAGTGTTCCTAGATAACTAACAGGCTACTGTTGCCAAAAAGGTGTACCTCCATGACTTGTTATTTCATTCTTTAATTAACACTTGCTAATTTGTGAGGCCCCAAATTAGTTTTAGTTCTCTATTTACAGCTAATAGGTCATAAGCCAAGGACTGCACACATCTGTTTCATCATGTGAGTTCTTTGATTTGGGGCTTCGTGATACTCAAGTAGTGTGAGAATCTGGAGGCTTTTTATCACTATTCCCTCATCTTTCTGTAGCTGTCAGGATGATGTTACAAGTTTTATTTTTTTGAAATATGATGAGAAGAAAAAGTTGTTGGGGTGAAGCAAACATGGGGGTGAGGGGTCCATTAACACCCCAAATCCTCAGAGCTCACCTGTCCTAATAAACTATTTCACAGAAATGCCTCTCTCAGAACAACTCTCAGCATATCCTTCAGTACCCCACACCAACCCTGATCTGATCCCAGTTCCATGGTAAAATACATGATTTGTAGTTTAAATAAGTAAAATTTGGTGCCACATTTTCTGTCTGTGAAGCCCAAACTCCCATTACTCCTTTTCTCCCTCCAGCTGGTAGAGAGTATCATTAGTAAATGGTTCAGACACAAAACCACTGAGGTAAATGGCAAAAGGCAGAACAGCTGGGAAATAAGGATGAAAGGGATTAAATTAAATGTGAAAGGATGGCTGTTCAAACTAAAATTCAGAGTACTTACTGCTAAAGCCACCACAGCAGTGCACACAAAGAACACACACTAACTCATGTTTCTACCACTCTCTACAGCCTCTACAGCTCAAAATCCACCGCTGGTTTAAAAACAAATAATACAAAAACCAAGGGGAAAATAAACACAAGGTGTTAAAGTATGAGACTGACAAGAGTGACTGTGGTTTGACAGCCCTCTAGACTGTTTATCCTTAGAATTAGAGCAACATGAGCAGCAGTAGGGAAATTTCAAGGCAGTGGCCATCAGTGTCTCATCCCTGACCCCGTGTTTGCAGGGCCAGCTCCTGCAGGAATGTGGGATTTCAGCTGCAGAGCCAAATCATTTCAAGTCCCTCTGAGGATACTGCTGTAAAACATCAATCCTGGAAGTGCTGTAAATAAGCTTTTCAGGAAGACTTAGAGGATATATTCTGCTCCTAGACTGAGGAGGGCATGCAAGCTGTGCAAAGTTCAGACAGCAACATCCTGCAAGTGTGAAGTCAGTACACAATTCATATGTGCAAAAATAAGTCCTTGAATAAGAGGCCTAAATCAGTTTTTCCATTGTAAAATATAACAATTACAGCAGAAGCCTGTTGCTACATCCAATAAATCTCTTCAGAATATTCTTCATCTGCTGTGAAGATTTGTGCAAGACAAATAGATTTCAGTGAACATGTGGATAGCAACTATTGCAAAATCAGGGCAAACTTCATTCAGAAAAATAAAATGAACTCAACAGAAGATTCATCACTTCAGTTTTGGCACTTGGTGCTGATGGTTAACCATGTGCACTGTTTAGCCAACAGATCAGCTTCCTTATTTGAACTGCCTGGCTTGCAGCCACTATTTTATCATCATGCCTTTGGCTCCCAGGTATTTTCAAACTGATCTAGATTTATAACCACCTGCTTAATTGTTTTGCTGAATAAGAAATCTTTAGCAGTGCACTTTTATTTCCAGTAAAATACAGGACATCAGCTATACGTATTTAATGATTTAGATAATTACCAAAAATCGGCATTGTTAAAATAGTTTGAACATCCATAAGGATGAAAAGCATTTTAAATTTTGTTGTGTGGGCTTCAGTCTGCAAAATGCAATCACAATTGAGAGGCAGGTAACAAAAAATGTCATAAAGGAAAAGTGAGCCATCAGAGCAGGAGTAACTAATGGGTTAAGTCTTTGCTCTTGTAACAACACCCCAAGACATCACTTCATCTCTGTAAAACTGTGAGTGAAGTGATGACAGGATCCAATTTTTTTTGCATTCTAAGATGACTTTGTGATGGTAACCCAAGTCAGTAATGAGCAAAGATCGCCAAGTTGACTGTGGGATTGGCTGTGGAATCAGCTGTGGTCTGTTTAACTTCTGACAAGTCACTAACAAACCCATCCATCATCACCTTCAGGAAAGGCCAAAGCAATTCAAGGGTATGGAAAGCCCCTCTCACCCCGACCAATGGTCCCCTGGGGGCAGGAAAATACATTTCTAACCTGAACTATCTGTGCTGAGGGGTATCTGACCTGCACATGTTACAGACATTTTATTAAGTCATAAAACATGACATCTTTCCAGTGTCTCCATGTGCTCACACGCCATAGAACACTCCTCAGCTCCTCTCCAATATATCCCACACAGCAACAGCTACAAGTCAGCACCTGCCCTTGTCCTTCCACAGGGGAAATGGAACATGTTTTAAGAACAGAGAATCAGAGCAGCAAGCACAGGAGTAGATCAAACTTTTCCTTTCACTTTTTCCATCCATCCAATTTTCCTGATTCAGAAATTCATGCAATTGGCAGACAGAACTCTTCTGTAAGCTGGTCTTTAGAATGTGGGCACAGAATTTTTCATTCAGTTACTCCTCTTTTGAACATAACAGCAAATACTGAAATAAGACATGTCACCCAGAAAAAAACTCACACACTGTTGCTTTGATTTAGACCCTTCAAAAGAACTGCTGTTGTTGGTATTTAATTTGAGTGAGTAATTCTCCTTTGAAAATGCCTGGATTATTGTCATAAACTCTCACTGTACTTTTATTTCAGAATTGAAGACCACTTGAGTATCTGATATTGTGCCCTTGCAACAGTACCACTTTCTTAGGAGTTGCCACCTTCTAATCTTTTACTAATCATTATGAGCATCCCTGAAGCTTCACATGGCAACATTAATGTTATTAACTGAACCACATTTTGCTGTTGATGTACAAGCTCAGTTCACACTGAAATACAGGACCCCTTTGAGGAAGTGCAGATCTAAATGTAGTCTTGCTTATATTTTCTTCTTTAACTTAGAGAATTAAGCATCAAGCTGTGTCTGTATTACATCAGTGGGTCATGTTTAAAACACCATTCATTCTTCTTTAAAATGTGTCTGTATCTATAGATCAAGACAAGCACAATTAATCACTTGAGAAAAAATACATTGCAAACTAATTCCTGACTAATCAACCTTATCAGTGACAACAGTTTACCAGTTTGTAATTACCTTTGTTATGCAACCTTTGTCTACACCACATAATTGCATTATTCTGTTCTGACTTACCTGCCTTTCTTCAGGTCATCTTCTTTTCCACTTAAGGCTCCCACTGTCCCCAGAACACAAGACTCACTATGTCGAAATAACACTGATGCTCTCAGTGGTCTGGACTAACAGCAGTGGTTCATGCACAGGGATAAAGCAATACTCAAAACATGTGTGCAGAGATAATTTCTCATTTAATTGGCACAAGCTGCAGGGAGTCAGAGGCTCCACATTCTGCAATGCTGAGCTTTTCTACAACTGTGCCCCCGCTGATCTAAGTGGTTTCTCAGCAGGGACAGAAATAGACCATCTATTGTCACTTTGTCTCCAGTAGTTTTAATACAAATTTTAACTGCTTTTCCAGAAAAGGAGGAGAGGCCATGACCAAGATTTGTTTTGAATACATTAGAATAATGCTTAACAGTCTCTTCTGCTGGGAAAAACAGAAGAAACCAGAGGAGGAAGAAAAGTTTGTCTTTAAAGTATGGAGGCAAGAGTAACCTGGGAACAGAAGATATTAAGGAATTTTTGTGGGGAATAAGAAGTGATAAAGTGAAGGAAATAAGTTGAGGGGGCAGGGAATAAGAAGAAGCCATTGTAGTATTTAATGTAGGAAATTTAAAAAAAAAAAAGTAAATAAGTTATCAGAATCAACAGATATCAGGAAAACTTTCTCCAAAGTTTCACAGCATCTTTTTGGCCTCTCACTGTGTGTCTGATCCTCAATGTTGGATTGGAGCCAAATTTTAAGTAAATATAAAAACTTCCAATATGTGCATGAGAGAAATGTAAAAGCCCCATTTCCAACCAGCCAGTCTGTCCAGGTCCAGTAGTTACTTCCATTTCAAAGCAGATTGGATTAGATTCCCCAAGCTGGGCCTGGTTTCTCTCATTCACATCCAGAAGGACCTTTTATGTCATTCCAGGTGGGACACCTGGCCAGAATCAGTGCCTGTTCTTTCAGACATGAAATCTTAATGTCGCTTCTGCTGCACTGAAATGGTCCAAAATGTCTCATACACTTCTTTCAGTGACCACCTCTGCCCTCAGACATAAAAGCATTCCAAGGAAGAATCCCAGCATTTCTGAAAATCATGTCTTGCAGCCCAAAGGGGGATTTGTACAATTACATCACCTTTCACTGCTCTCCTTCCTGGCTCAGGCAAAGCTCAAGAAACAGCACAAGGAGCAGGACAACAAAGCTGCCCAGTTCAGACTGAGTTAAAGACTCCAGGAAATTCAGTTCCTACTGGTCTAATTCCCTAATTCCCTACTTTCCACCAATATCCACCCCCTGTTTACCTACCCCAGCGGGCTCCCAGAATCCCAATTCACCCAATTCCAACAGTGTTATCCGGTTATGGGAGTTCATGTCTCTGGAGCACAGTAGCTAAAATGCATCATTCTGTGTGAATATTTAATACTGAAGCTGAATGTGTTCATTCCACAGTTTGCATAGAAATGTCCAGTCACGTGGCATAAAAATTATAAAAAGAGAATTACAGGCTAAGCTGTACCCAGGGGGGGTGGACTTTACAGAGCTGAGAGATTTGCTGCTGTTTTATGTAAAACTGACTTCAGTTAAGAAAACAGAGACTTAGAGCCCCAAATGTTTAATATTTGGATTATTATATTTCATTGTTAATGTTATAGGTATCATGAAAACATTATATACATTTTTTTTTGTGCTTTCTTTTGTGATGTTTGCACAAAACTTCCAGGTAGGAAAAAATTCTCCATGCCACTGAATTAATGCAACTAAGTACTTTTCCCACTGGAATGAAAATTGTAATTCCTGTAGACTTAAAACAGGATATCCTAAAAAAAAAAAAGGAGTTGTGTTTAAAATTAGCAGTGGTCTATTTATTCAGTGAGTAGGGGAAAAGGAATGTAATTCCCCCATTCTCACTGATGAGCTCTGACTTAAATTTACTGAGTCATAAATATTTGGCTAAAATAACCCTAAGTAATCCTGGGGTGGATTAGTAAAGGTATGGAACTAAAGGAATTGAATGACTTGTGTGAATACATGATACTTACAGGTTGGTAGAAGTTCAAAAGACGTCATCAGACATGGCCTCTGGCCAGGACACACACGTGAATTTACAAATTAAGTGCTCTAAACCCCATTTGACTTAAGCTATTTTACTGCTACTTTCTAGTTTTCTACTCCTTTTGTTATTTTAATCTGATTAAAACCTTTGCAATTGATTCAAAGGCAGAACTGACTTACTACAACTGCTCCCAAACTGTAACCACTGGAGTACATGATGGTGTTGAAGTTCACAGTTATACAGTCCAAAGAACTTGAATTCTTGAAGTAATTTCGTTTTAGGTCCATCTGATCTCCTGATTTATTTTTTTTTTCACTGAGCTGATCACTGTGGTTGCTACAGGACTGAAATCCATCAGCCTCTGAGAATCTTTATAAAACCTTAAGTCTGTTTTAGTCACTCAGCGAGACAGGATATATAGAATGATGTAGGGAAATGGGGCCTCTGTCCTTTGGGATGTAGGTAAAGTGTCAGCCTTCCTGGATGGTTTCTTCCTATTAAACCCTGCCAGTACCGGCTCCTGCTGTTCCCCACCCCCAGTGGAACTCACAGCTTCCAAATCGTGCGAATTACCATCAAAACCAGGTTTTATTAGATCATGAGACAAAAGCTTATGTTTTCCATCCCACAAAACATAACTATATAAGACTTTATTTTGTAACATCTCAAAATCTGGCAGCCTGAATTTTTTTCTCAAAAAAATTAATTTGAATATCCCAGTATTTTTCCATATCAATCTTTATGCAAACCGGCGCAGCTGCGCACACACTCTCTCCCTATTCCTCCTTCCCCTGTGAGCGGGTTATTAGAAACAGATTCGTGCTGGCACATCCCCCCTGTTGCCCGGTGCCCCCCAGGCCGCGCACGGGTGGCACCTGTCCCTCCGTGTCACCTGTCCCTCCGTGTCACCGTGTCACACCCCGCGGCTGGCGACAGCTCCCCGCTGTCCCCGCCCGGCAGGTGCCGAGCTCCCCGCACTCCCGGGGGGCTCGGAGGGATGCCCGGACTCC
>VYZS01043722.1:28142-43017 GCA_013400695.1 Neodrepanis coruscans | reverse complement strand
AAAAAAATTAATTTGAATATCCCAGTATTTTTCCATATCAATCTTTATGCAAACCGGCGCAGCTGCGCACACACTCTCTCCCTATTCCTCCTTCCCCTGTGAGCGGGTTATTAGAAACAGATTCGTGCTGGCACATCCCCCCTGTTGCCCGGTGCCCCCCAGGCCGCGCACGGGTGGCACCTGTCCCTCCGTGTCACCTGTCCCTCCGTGTCACCGTGTCACACCCCGCGGCTGGCGACAGCTCCCCGCTGTCCCCGCCCGGCANTTTTTTTTTTCACTGAGCTGATCACTGTGGTTGCTACAGGACTGAAATCCATCAGCCTCTGAGAATCTTTATAAAACCTTAAGTCTGTTTTAGTCACTCAGCGAGACAGGATATATAGAATGATGTAGGGAAATGGGGCCTCTGTCCTTTGGGATGTAGGTAAAGTGTCAGCCTTCCTGGATGGTTTCTTCCTATTAAACCCTGCCAGTACCGGCTCCTGCTGTTCCCCACCCCCAGTGGAACTCACAGCTTCCAAATCGTGCGAATTACCATCAAAACCAGGTTTTATTAGATCATGAGACAAAAGCTTATGTTTTCCATCCCACAAAACATAACTATATAAGACTTTATTTTGTAACATCTCAAAATCTGGCAGCCTGAATTTTTTTCTCAAAAAAATTAATTTGAATATCCCAGTATTTTTCCATATCAATCTTTATGCAAACCGGCGCAGCTGCGCACACACTCTCTCCCTATTCCTCCTTCCCCTGTGAGCGGGTTATTAGAAACAGATTCGTGCTGGCACATCCCCCCTGTTGCCCGGTGCCCCCCAGGCCGCGCACGGGTGGCACCTGTCCCTCCGTGTCACCTGTCCCTCCGTGTCACCTGTCCCTCCGTGTCACCGTGTCACACCCCGCGGCTGGCGACAGCTCCCCGCTGTCCCCGCCCGGCAGGTGCCGAGCTCCCCGCACTCCCGGGGGGCTCGGGGGGATGCCCGGACTCCCGGGACAACCCTCGGGCTCCCTCGTCCCGCCCTGACCCCGCCGGGGGCGGCTCCTTCCTCCAGCTCCCCCCACCCCGGGCCGGGCTGTCCCCGCGGGGATGCCCCCGCCACGTCCCGCACTCACTCGGGGGTGTTGATCCAGATGATGTCCAGGTGACAGTAGTACACGCACTCCTTGTCCTTGTAGGTGTAGCAAGTGCAGCGGCGGGCGCGGGGCCGCAGCCCCGTTCCTGCCGCCGCCGCTCCGCTCTCGTCCCGCTCCGGGCGCTGCGGTTCTGCCCCCGCCGGCAGCGGGGAGCGGGGCCGGGGCAGCGCGGACCCTGCAGGCCGGGGAGGCAAGAGCAGCGTTCAGCTCCCGCAGCGGAGAAACCCCGCATCTCCCTCCCCGCAGCCCGTCCCGAACAGCACCGACCCCCCCGAGCTCCCCCGGAGGGTTTGGGGACGCTTGAAAGCACCGTTATGTTGGTGTTTGTTGCCCCACGGGATCGGGGGGGGAGCAGCGCTGAGTGTTTTTGTTTTAAACCCACGCACGGCCGAGTGATGTCTTTGGAGTTTAGTTCTTTACCGCGCACCGGAGTGGGCTGTTGCTTACAGCCTTTTGGAAGGAGGGGAAAAAAAACCCCAAACCACCCAGCCTTTCTTTGTGTGCATGCGTGGAAACGGGCAAAGAAAAGAAAGAAATGCACGTTACCTGCAGTCGACGTAATCGTAAGTCCAAAGAGGAACAATAAACCCAGCTCCATTAAACCCAAATTGCACGCTCGTTAATGCAGGCAAAGGTGAACTGCAGGGGCGACTGAACCGTTCCAGCAGGAATCACTTCACGGTGGAGGCAGGGAATATCCTGGGGCTGGCGGCACACGCTGCTCCCCGGAGTTAGTTCCCACACGGAGGTGTGATTAGCAGTTCTCCCTTGCAGTTATTTCCCTCCAGTACAGGCTTAGTCCTGAAGGGGAGAGTGTTGTAAAAAGAAGGGAAGATCCATCGCTTGGCTTTTCCCACACACACCTCCCACCCCACCCCCAAATGTGATGAGAGAGCGGAGCTGTGTTTTCCAGCTGCAGACGCCTCCCACCCGCGGAACAGCTGCCGGCCTCCCCCGGGGCACGGCCCCCGCCCCCCCTTCCCACCGCCAGGTAAAAACCGGGAGAGAGCGGCACATCCTCCCGGGAGCGGGAGGTGAAGCACGGCCCAGTTGTGCTGCAAACGCTGCTTTTAGTTCATCCCCTTCCAACCCTTCAGATCCTGTTGCTCTGGGTCTAATTGCAGGAGGAATTGGATGTGTGAGAAAAACGCGGTGTTTTCACTCAGATCCGGGCTGTGGATTTTGAGATTGTTTGGGGCTTCCCCCTCCTCGCCCCCCCGCCAAATCTCTGTCAGTGATTTCCCACGTGGAATTAAGTCAGCGATTTATTAATACTTTCTATTCTGCAGTTACATATGAGCACCTCTTTGTGGACAAACCTACCTAGAGTGCAACACTTCAGGGAAAAGGGGATTAAGGGGATTTTATATTGCATGAAATGCCTGATAGTTGAGCCTAAGGGAAAAAAAATCCACTGCCGAATGAAGTGTCTTCATTTTCTATCATAATATCAGCTATTAAGTGATAGTAAGTAAGGATTTAGGGGAACTGACTCTATCTTTTCTTACAGTACTATCTGCAATATAACCTATTATAAGAACCATGTTATAGATAGCACATGGAGAAAGTTTGCAAATTTAATTGTGGGTATTTTAAATTGAAACACAATGTTGCATTTAAGAATGTTTCGGTACCGACTGAAAGAGCTGCAGGCAAAACTTTTCATGTATCATACCGATTCGACATACTCACTAAAATCTGGTCTGTGAGCAGAAAAGCAGTTACAGGATTATGTTATCCGTGTTCTCTACTGCCTCACATTCTTCTCCAGCCCTGCCCCCAATTCCAGCTTCTGATGGGGACTATCCAGTAACACTTGCAAAAAAACCTCATTAAGATGTCATGTTTTGTCAGTCTGTCAAACCTTGCCTTTTGTCAGTCTCCGAAGATTGAGAGTTTTGTGGAAGAGCTTTAGTTGGTGTATTCCTGGTAATAACAAGAGCATAATGGCTCAGACAGAGCAGTAGCCAGAAAATTCCATTTCCTCAAGTTTTGTTGAGACCACAGCTCCCCGTGGAAACTTAAATTGTTTTTGCCGTGCACAGTTTATGCAAATGATTGTGGGCTATAGGATTGAAATGTCAGAAACACTGATGGTGCCATGACTCTAACCCCCAGTTAGGAAATGGGTGATTGAAGGTTTGAACCCTCTGCAGTGAGTGCAGCTCCTGACGACACATGAGTTTGCTCAGGTTCTGACAGATCCAAGCCCTGGAACAGAACTGTGAAAGCCCCTCTGCAGATTTTAGTTCTGCTCCTTTTAAATAGCTTTACTGCAGTTGCCAATGTTCTCATAACTGGTAGAGGAGGGGAAAAAGAACCCATGTAAATGACTCAACTCAGCATTATATTGAAGTCCATGCTTGAGCTGGGAAAGTAAATGCCTACTTACCTTTGAGGATGAGTAACTGCAGTGACCTGAGTGTTTGGGCCGTTTGCTTTGCTGGATTGTGGCCTTGTGTGTGTTCAAGTCATGCTCTCCAGGCACCAGCAGAGTTACAGTTCAGCTTCATGGTTGTGTAGGTGCTCTAGTTTAAAAAATATCGCCACAAAACATCTCTGAAAAAACGACTTGAAGTTATTTACATTCTTTATATAACTAGAAAAATTAATTTCTTCAGCTGAAGAAGTTCTAGTTATTGTACTCTCATGCTGTTGGATACAGGATTGATTTTGACAAATGCTTATGATTGCTTTTTAACTTACCCAGAAGGGAAAAAAAAGGATTTATTATGCAGTTACTGTTTAACAGAACTACTGCAGTGAGTAGGAAGTACTGATTACATTTTGGGTGTGATAAATAACAGTGACACAAGTCTAAATTGTGATTCATTTAATTCTCTTTATTGCAACAGGTTAATTTTAACAATGATGCACAATTATCATAGAAATTAGTAATATACAAGTGTGTAATCCATACAGATGCATTATATAAAAAAAAAATAAGTGTGGGGTGTGAATTGATTTAACCCCATTTTCCTAAAAAACACTGTTCTACTTTTTAAATGAGATTTTGAAGGCCTCTTCTATATTGCTCTACTTTTTCTTCCGTGTGCTGTTTAATCTCTGAAGAGCCAGGGGAGACCATATCAGCACTGATACTGAGTGTTATGCAAACAAAGAAGCAATAAAATATATTCTGAAATTAGATGTCAGGGTTCAGAAATGGAGAAGGGCAAGGGTTTGGTCAAATGACCTCAAGCTTTGGAAGATAAGACATAGAATATACAGGAAGAGAGAGACTCTCATCAAAGGAATTAATACTCCTGGGTACTGTAGGACTGAGCCTCATTTGCATTGATTATCAAGTTATTTGTGTCATATTTCACCTGATAACGAGAACTTTCTGTTTCATAAATACAGCACCCTCAAAACGAGAATGCTGAGTAAGCAAATAGCAACAAAAAAGGTTTAAAAACCCAGGATCTATTTTGAGTCAGGGTAGTAATAAAAGATGCCTGGGTATCAGTGTCAGGGAAATTCACATGATGCAAAATGGTTTTGTAAATCTTTTAAGGATTATGTTTTCATTTATGTAAAGAGCAGCAGCCATTTGGGTCAGTGAGCAGAGACTGGAAGCCAAGAGTATTTATAGTATTTTTCAGCTTCTCCTTTAAGATTGTTTTAACTTTGTAGGTTCCTTTTTCTGTTTCAGTTTCAAGATCTTTAGGGTAGATGGGTACTTTGCATAAATTTCGAGAGCCCTGGACAAAACATGTGGAATTAATCCTTCCCTTTAGACCTCCTAATCTTCCCCTCTCAAACACACTCCTCCTTGCCCTTGTGCAGGAGCAGCCCAGCACTGCTCTGAGATCCAGCTCTGCTTCCCCAGACAATGGGAATTCCCTCAGTCCTGGGACACTTCCTCATTCCTAGGGCCACCCAGGCAGCTGAAGGGAGACAATCAGCAGATCTGCCCCATTGCCGGGTGTAAATATTGTATATTTGAGAACTTCTAATCGACTGAAGGGAGAATATATTTTAGGGATGAGGTCAAGGCTGAAGGACTCCTGGAATGTGGAGCAGCTGACACAGATGATGTTGAGGAAAGTAAGCTCAGATTCCAGATTTTATATGCCCAAACCCCGGGCTGCCATTTCAATTAGGAACATAATCTTGGTTTTGTTTAGGACTTCTCTGCCCCTTGTATCCCTACTTTAAACACACACCCCTGTGATTGTGGAGCAATCAGGGACCCCAGCAGCAATTCCACAGCATTTAACCTTCATCATACAGGTGACTACACAGAGCAGTTACGAGCTATAAAGAAGTTCCAGATGTGTTTAAATAAGGCTGGTTACTGAGAGAAACCACTTTAAAAGCCAACCTTCTAGGATGTATTTACACTAGTAATGAAGCCTATGTGCAAAAGGTAAAGTAGGGTTTCAGCAGCAGTGGAGAATTTTTTGGCACTGGTATCTATTCTCGCAGCTTCCCAACAGGCCAATCAATACAGATGTTGTACTAAGCAAAGACAACCCATCTATTGGTTTATAAACTATTCATATCTCTTTTTCCTGCTTCCTTCTTAACCACAGTGCTCTTTAGTATTACTGAAAGAAAAGGTCATGTTAAGCTGCAAACTCTGTGTTTAGTAGCACACCCTGCATCACTCTCACAAAGCAGCCTGGTAGCTGATGTTTGAAAAATGTGCTGAAATCAGTAGGTTCTCAAGAAAACCTTATCTTCTGATTATTATTTGTTACTTTTTTGCTCGAGTCCCATAGCCAGCAAGCTGAAGTTAATCTTGTCTCCTGTTACAGACAGCCCTATTCAGAGCCCTTTGATGTCAGTGCAAAAAATCCCATTTTTAGTGGCCTTTGAACCAGATGTAGTAAAAGGGCAACTGAGCATTTGTAGAGGTTGCAATTGGGTAACTTGCTTAAAGGAGGAGAGTTCTGGTACTAATTTCTGTTTTCTCATTTCTTTTATTTCTTTTAGTATTTATATGTCACTAAGGGTGGTGTAGATACTTCACAAACAGTGAAGACGACAAATGCTTTTGGTCTGACCCTATTCCACTTTATTTAGATAAGAGCAAAGTAAAGAAGGAGCTCTGTTTTGCAGCCACACTAATTTAATGATTCCTGCTCGTTACAGCTATTGTGAAATTTAGGAAAGGAGTTTGTATAAGATAACACATCCTGCTGTTGTAATATACTGGAGACAGGGCACAGATCTCTGGATAAGGAATGCTACAAAAGTCCTAAGTGTTATTATCACTACACACCACTCTCCCCAGGATCTGAACCTGACCTCCCTTCCCCAACCCAAACAATCTCTGTCTTTGTGAAAATAACAGAATTCTACAGGAGGAGAATTTTCTATAATTACTACGTGAAACATTTTTTTTTTTCCTTGATAGTGATTCAGGCTGGGACATGTTACTGAGCAAAGAGAATTCCACATGAAAATATCAATCTGAACACTTTTTGTGTAAAGAGTAGACAGACAGCTGCCAGCAAATAAGAAGCTAGAGGTGGAAAACTGCAGTGGCTGTCTTACCAGAGGAACTTTGTACACTTAAAAATGAGCAAGGCAGAGCTCTTGGAGGGACAGCTGGTCTCTGGAGGTGCATTGGCTGGAGGAGGAAAACACAAGGACCAAAACGAAGCAGTTTGGGCAGAGGCCAGTCTGGAGGGTGATGCAAAGAGGGAGGGGATGGTGTGCATGTGTAAGGATTTGGGTTCTGGCCTGGTTTTTTTTCTTCAGCAGACTGGTAGGAAACGTCTGGTCACTTGTTCAAAGTGTGAGCAGCTGGGAAAGTCCTGGGAGGACAGGGAGGTGTAAAGATAAGCTGGAGGAAGGGGGCTAGAGAAGGTATGTCCTGAAGGCTATGCAGACCCTCGGGCTGTTGTACAAAAAGTGAAATTCATGTGCTTCTCCAAAAGCTCTTCCTTGGGAGCTCCTTTTCTCGGAGCACACTGAGCTGAAGACTGTCTGGGTGCCTTTGAAGAGGAGCACAAACCCTGAATGGACTGTCCTGTCTGCAGCAGAACCTTCAGGGAGGGGTACACGGGGCTGCTGGAGAGGTGAGTGTCTGCCAGGGTCATTGCTGTGCTCCAGGAGCAGCACAAGTGTCCTGGGGCACTGCAACGTTGCCACTTTTTACAGCTCCCTTTGTGCAGAGTTGCAGCAGCTTGTGTGGAATAAAAGCCTAAAGCTTGTTCTGCAAATCATGTGGTTCGTTGCCCTTCTGGCTGTGAAGGGAGCTTTGCCACATCTGCTGGATTTTAATTAAAAGCGTGGATTTTGCAGAAATGTTTGGCCTCTTTGTGCAGTGACAATTCCTGTTTGCCCGGTTAAGCAGTTTCAGGGCTTTTTTCTTGTGGTGGCTTTGTGATGTGACATGCAGGTGACTGCAGAAGTTTAAAATGCCTTGTGTTGGACCACTGATAGACAGGAACATCTATTTACAAACCCAGAGGTGTCCTCTAACAGCCAGTCTTGTTGCATAATAAGAGCAGTCTGGAACAAAACTTAATAAAACGTGCAATAGCAAAATTGCCAAAAACCCTAATTTATTTCATATGATGTGCCCAGGTGGACAAGACTGTTAATGTTTGTGCAGAAATCAGAGCCCTGTGTGATAATAATTTATCCACCTGTATAAAAAACAAACAGGGTGGTCATAACTCCCTTTATTCTATGCTAAATCTCTTCTTCAAATTTGTACTTAACAATATTAGTAAGAGTTTAATGTTTCTGGTGCTGCGTTGTCTAAAGAAAAGTTCTGCTGAAGTTACCAGCTACTAATGAAGTTTGTGACTCCCTGTTGTAACTTCTTGGTAAATTTTAGTTTTAAAGACAATTTTAAAGGCACATAGAGGTCTGAGCATTTCTTTTTTTGGGAAGATCCACAGCTGAGACTCATCACTCTTGCAACAACCTTGACACCATGTTTGAATATATAACCTTTCCTCTCCCCAAGTAACTTATCTCTCACTGAGAAAAGACTTCCAGAGAGAAATAAACAAGTGTCTGCCTGTATGAACTTGTAAAGGGAAAACAAAATGAAAAATGAACTTGTATTATTTAAACAGTGTGACATGACAAAGTGCTGCCCACACCTAGCCCTCTGAGAGCAGCCTGCTGTGTTGATAAGCTTTGATTGAACCTGAACCTTTATTAACTGAACATGGTTTTGGGAATGTGTTACATTTTGCAGTGGTGTGATACTCTAACCCTCCAGATTTCCTTCAGGCTGTTTGTTGGGATGAAATCACACAAAGGTCTGAACTTGAGGACAAGGCCAAGTTGGGCATCAGTGCTGTGAGTGATTTGTCAGTTCGCTGGGAACGTTCAGGTTTGGTGCAGAGGACGAGGAGGTTAAACCATTCCGGTCTCTAGAAAGACTCTGTGTGTGGGGATCAGGGGGCTGCAGCAAGAAAAGTGGGATAACAACTGCAGAAAATCTGTGCAGGCTGCCTGGCCTAGGGCTGGTGCAGGTTTAACTGAACAAGTCAAGGGAGCTCATGCCTTGCCAAGGTGCATGAGCTGTGTCTGAGCCCTTTCTGCAGTGCACAGAGGGTGCACAGCCACTTGGTGCATTCTGAACATCCAGTGAGGTGTGCATTCCAGGCCCAGCATGTCTTGTGGCAAAGAGATAAATACCATTCATTTCCAGGTTACCCAGGTGTTTTCAGCTCGGGATGCTGTTGGTAAATAACAGATACCCAAAGCAGTTGTAGTTATGAAATTCATGTCTGTGGCAACGTTGTGTTTAGTCTGTTTTGTGAAAAGAAAAAGAGTTGACAGCATCCTCCTTGATGGTTCAAAGGGAGCAGCCCTTTCCAGAAAGGCAGAGGTTTGTAAAGTAAACACACAGAGTTACAAGATGAACATAAACCCAACGTAACATGGGAATTCTGAATCTATTTATCTGTTCTCATTGACATGGCTGAACTTATGCTGGAGGGTCTTGACCCCTCATTCAGCTTAATAAAATAAGCCTGGGAATAATATCAGTGCAGTACTTTAGACATGGCAGGAGTTCTGTACATTTATTACATTTAAGTGCAAATATTCTGTGTGGCTGAAAAATCAGGATAGGAAGAGAGGTAGAGGAAGGGTGAGTGCACCATACAACCTGCAGGGAAGTTTTGAATGCAGCTGATGGAGCTTTTTCCCTCTCTCACATTTTCCACAACTGGATCTCACCCTCCCTTATCAGCGTTGGTAAAGCAGGTTTCAGTAAATCAGATTAAAAGGAAAGAGTTGCTGCTAAAAAAATGTTCCCCTCTGGCTGCTAGGGAGGAATACTGGGGCATTGGCCAACATAGGACAGGGAAGACAGCAGTGTTTTTTGGGGAAATAGGAAAAAATAATGAGGAAAAACAAGAAGNATTTATCTGTTCTCATTGACATGGCTGAACTTATGCTGGAGGGTCTTGACCCCTCATTCAGCTTAATAAAATAAGCCTGGGAATAATATCAGTGCAGTACTTTAGACATGGCAGGAGTTCTGTACATTTATTACATTTAAGTGCAAATATTCTGTGTGGCTGAAAAATCAGGATAGGAAGAGAGGTAGAGGAAGGGTGAGTGCACCATACAACCTGCAGGGAAGTTTTGAATGCAGCTGATGGAGCTTTTTCCCTCTCTCACATTTTCCACAACTGGATCTCACCCTCCCTTATCAGCGTTGGTAAAGCAGGTTTCAGTAAATCAGATTAAAAGGAAAGAGTTGCTGCTAAAAAAATGTTCCCCTCTGGCTGCTAGGGAGGAATACTGGGGCATTGGCCAACATAGGACAGGGAAGACAGCAGTGTTTTTTGGGGAAATAGGAAAAAATAATGAGGAAAAACAAGAAGCAAAGGAAGGGGGAAAGAGAAAGTCAAATAACTGACTTTTCACAGAAGTGTCTTTTCTATTAAAAGACAACGAACGGGAAAAGGAGGAGGAATGAACAAAAAAGTAAAAAGATACAATAAGAGACTTAATGGGGGAAAAAGCAAAAAGGAATAAAGAAAGGGTAAAGGGAGAAAAGGAGATGTTAATCTCTTGCCAAGGGTCAAGTATATCCCTCTAACAGCAGGGCTGGGATTTGACTTCTGCCTTTTGCCACTGAGTGCTTCTTTAGAGCAAAGAGCTCACCAGGCACCAGGCTGCTTAGAGGAGTTGACTGTCATTTGAGCTTCCCAGGTATTGTGCTATTTCCCTGTTGAAAATTCTCCATCTGCAAACATTCTCAACCCATGGTTGTGCTGTTAAAGGCATGGATTAAAGGGACAATCTGGGGTAATTTCTTACTACAGTGTTCCTTTTCATGCATTTTGGAAGACACATTGTGGCAAGCACTTAAAAAAAATTGAGTCAAACTAGTGTAAAAAAGGCAAGTTCAAAAAGCTGTTTCATTGTTTGGAGGACTGGGATTTGTACAGCTCTGACAATCTGGCTGCATTCCTTTGTCAGAATTTTTATTGACTTTCACTTCCAAGGAAACAATGGTGCTTCAAGCTGTTCCCTGAAGCCTGGCTATACCTTGCTGACCTAATGAGACAGACAGAAGGCAGCACAGCTGTTGGCCAGGGTCATGTGTGTGTGCTCGTGTTTGCGTGAGAACAAAAGAGTTGTGATCATACTTCTCCCACTCTGAAGTGTAAGTGTTTCCATGCCTTTCCAGTTTTGAGTAACAGCATTTCACACATTAGAAAGGCCAAAATGTAATTTATTATCCCTTGGCTCTGAAGTAATTTATTGTTGTTTTGACATTTTTCCTTTTATTGCTTTATCTTTTCTCAGTCTAGGGATGGAGAACAAGGAGTCAGACTCTCTGCTTTTGACATTTGCAGTTTTGCCAGCAAAGTTTAGCCCAGTGTGTAAACCAGTCCAAGTTAGACTGGTAGGGACTTTATAATGATGTGCAGCCGAAGGGGACACAGGACTCATTTTGGGAAATGTCAGAATCCAGGGATAATGTCCAGCATTGTCATAATAGTGATGGAGAGAAAATCACTGTCTTACTGTAGAGTAGCTGTAAAAAAGATGATGAGAATTATTGTAGGCTCCAATTAAATAGCATAAAATATGAATTAAGTAATGACTATCAGCTTTTAATGAGTAGTTCTTCACTAAATCTAAGAGGTTTGACCAGCCAGAGTGCCACTCAGATACCTTAATTTGCTTTAGTTACTTGTTGAAAAGATGGATGAGTTAATAAATTAATTAATAAATTGTGAGTAACTATTGCTTTCATGTATTTGCTCCATACAGTTTATATCTTGGGTTCTAAAAATGCACTGGAACCTTAAAATTCATGATAACAATGCTGAAAAGGGTGGCATTGAGAACAAGGAGATGTGAGCAAGTAAAGATTCTTGTAACTGCTGGAAACTGGCCACCCAAGAAGATCTGGCAGAGAAAGTAAAGTATTAATAGCATTATTAAAATAACTGAGCTTTACTGCCAGTAAAACAAGTAGAGAAAGCAAGATCAAGGAGGAGAAGTTATGAGGCAGCAACACAAATAATGTAGCAAATTTACAGTTCTCGGGGGTATTATGTTTGTGGTTCCTGTTACCAAACTGTGAGTGTGCACAAGGACAGCAGCTGTGCCAAATGTCCAGATACTGCAGTTCACAGTGGGATAAAGGGCATGGCATTGTTTAAACTCAGTTTGCTTCTCATATGGAGTAAATCCTCCATCGTTATTTACTACAGAAGCCATTTCTCATGGGTTTGGGAGGAGGGGTTTGAATGCTGAGTTAATTAGTGCATTTCCCCTGCTCTTACTGCACAGTTCTGGCACCACGGCACAGGGCTACTGTTAGTTCTTATCTGGTTTTCTAAAACTAAAAGTTGCTTGCCTGGTATTCTGGAGAGATTTTTTTTTTTAATTGTTTCATTTTTTCCAGACAAGCAGTTTGTGTAATTTCAGAATGTTACAACCCATTGAAACTGCCATTCATGAAAAGTCTGGGTCACAGTTCAAACTGCTTCTTTCCAGTCCAGCACCACTCAAGGCAATGCCACACCAGGCACTGGAAACCTCCATTGTGCTTTCTGCTTGTTCCCAGAAATGCTTTGGCAAGAACATGTTAGGATTTAATTAAAGGGGCAACTTTTATTTCTATGGAGAAAATTCTGCTATGTGTCTGAAGTTTTCTACATAAGGTTCAGACTTAATTGCCTGTTTTCTGTGAAAATTTCCCTTTTATTCACTATTTTATTTTGCTTCTCTTGCCTTCCTGACAGTCATCATGACTTCACATCATGATTCTATGATAAATTTTCAGTAAATGCTCTTTGGAGGTGAAGGACAGACTCCAGGAGCAATTGGTTACACAGGTCTTCCTGAAAATGATATGCAGCTTTTTATTTTTATTTTATTTTAATGTTTGGTTTGAGCATCAACTGAAAGAGAAGGATGTGATTGTTTGATCCATGTGCATGAGAAGCAGGTCCTACTTCCTCTGTTCTAATTTTCCCTGGTCAAGACAGGTTTGCACAGTTGGAAAACTGAAGGCAGTGATAGTTCAGTTGATTAAAAAACGATTGACTAAACCAGGGAAAGACTGTGAAACATCTTTTCTTGGCATCAGATCAAATAAAGAACTGATAGTAATTTTTTTTTAATACAGAACATGTTCAATATGAGGAGTCTCTACCAGTCCCTGTTTATTACACAAAGCATGATGAAGTGCAATTAACTCCAGAAACTGGTCTATCCACTAAAAAACAGAGACTTTCCAGGATGTGGCCCAGGCTATTCCATGTTACATGGTCTAGGAAAGGAGGGAGAAAAAAACCCAACACTCTGGGGACTTCAGATCCTACTAGAGACACACTGGGGCTCCCAGGATGGATTAAGAACAGAAGCAGATTTCAGGCTAAAGGCCCAAGCAAATACAATGTCTGGGACAAGAACTTCAACACATAAAACTAATAAAAATATCATATCTGTGGGGAAAAAAATCATATTTTTTGACATGAGAACCTATCAACAAAATAACTAAAGATATAACTAAAATTTCCTAGAAATATGAGAGGCAGAATATAAAAAGACTATTTGAAAAAAGAGAATAAAAACAAATTAGCAGTACATCAGCTGTCAGAGAACCATCATTCACTTGGTCCCTCAGAAGCAGAGGAGGACACAGAGTTTTCCTTGTTGGTTCCATTCTTTCCTTTTAGGAAGAATCTCTTGTTTAGTTTGAAAATTCACATCTGTTTTATACAAACTACATGAGTATTTTAAACTTCAGCTATAAATGCTGTGAAGACATCATTTGCTGCTCACAGGAGGGTTTATGATTGGGATCACGTACTCCCTTCTTGAATCAGGAAATTAAGCCAGAGTTCCCTATCCTGATAATGATCTCCAAAAATCAGTGACAAACTGAGTCTCATCATCTGTGAGCTGGGCTCTGCCAAGGCTTCCAGGCTGCTGGTCATTCCCAGTCACTACATCAGCTCAGAAGGCAGAGGAATGTGCTGGGAATCCAGAGGTACCAACCTCCAGAGACAGGGAGAGCTTTGGCATCACAGGTTTCTTTTTTTAACTGGGCTGTTTTGTAAAGTAATTTGTTTGTTTTCAAAATCTTCCTCCTTCCCTTTCCCCAAACTATCTTAAACCCTGTTTTAAACAGCATCCTGTTTAAAAGTAAATCAATAAACAGAAAAATCTAACTATGTAATCAAATCTCAAGTATGTTGCTTATGTAAGTGATCTGAACTAAGTCAGCATGAAAAATCCAGGGTTAGGGTATTCATCCCCTTAAGATCTAGGTCTTTGTTTTAAAAAGATCTTTTGGGTTGGTTTAGACACCTCTAAAAAACCTGTTGCTGTACAGCTCTAGTGCCTTTTGAGGAATTTTCTGATCTTCCTCCAATCCCCTGTACTTGGAGGATGTATCCAGACATTTGCTTTCTTCTCTTTCTCTCAGGGTTACTCATAATCTCTTGGGTCTGTAAAGCACTGTCAAGTTGCTTTGCCATTCAAAACTGGAGATACAGCAATACAGCAAACTGAAGGAAACCTTTTAGGTTCAATCCTCATGGGTATTTTTCATGATGATTTAGGCAGCCACCACCTCTTTCCAGCTCTGATTCACAGTTGCCACTGAAGAGATGCTGATTATTAAAGTCTTGAGGAATTTTATGTTCAGTAGACAAAAGCATCTTGCATAAGCTTTAGTGCTGTGCTCCAGTGATACTTTGAAAAATGACTGTTTTGTTTGAGATGGATGTTTGCAGTTAAAATTCAGTGATCCTACAAAATAAAAGCTCTGCATTTGGGGCATTTGAAATGCATGGTTGGTTTTATTCCCCTCCTAATTTTTGTATGCTGGCTGTATTTACATTTTGTGCCCAGATGGTTTTCTTTAACTTCTTAGTATAACTTACATGTAACATCTTGCAAAAGCTTTGTTTTCTTGATTTATGCCTCTGTGTTTGAATAGTTTGAAAACTTTGTTAGGGCATCTAATGGGGAAACTGCTTTTTTAGCACTGTGGATGGCTGTTCTCTATCAAGAGAAAACTGGAAACTCATGGTTTGTGTGTGCATTGTTGGACAGTATTATAGTTATGTCATGCTGGCTTTTTATGTTTTATCCTTTGAAAAGCCTAAAACCTTTACCTCCAAATGAAAAAAGCCTTCTCTCTTAGCACATTAATAGCTCTAAAATTAAGGATAAAGGAATCCATTTATATTCTTCAGAAGAGAACATATTCTTCCCATGTTATAAAATGTCATAGAAGATGCCAAGGCCTGTAGGACAAAGATAAAGATCAAATTTA
>VYZS01043722.1:1962-25834 GCA_013400695.1 Neodrepanis coruscans | reverse complement strand
CTGAGTGGAAGGACAGGTTTTATTTTCATTGACCACAACATTTATGCTTGCCAGGGTCATACAATCCTGCAGACCATCACTTCAGGATCTCTTTACCATCACTGGTAAAGTGTAAATTTTTCTGGATTAATTTTATGACTGAGTGCAGGTCCAAGAGTTGGACTCGATGATCCCTGTGAGTCCCTTCCAACTCAGTATATTCTGTGATTTAGTGGGAGAATTTGAATCCTTTTAGTCTGATAAAAGTCTACTGGGATTTTGATTGCTTTTAGGACTTAGTTATATTTCTGCTTTCTTGCAGAACAGTCAGTGTTCTCCCACAACAGCAACAAAAAAAAAAGACTCATAGGCTCCCTTGGAGCCATTTACTGCTCTCTGTATTATTTTTTATTCTGCAGTTGAGTGTGTTTAATGCAGGCTTGTGGTCTGGTTTAAGTTGTGCTGTACTCTGAAGCCTTTCTCTCCCAAATGATGTTAATTCTCCCTCCATCACATAATTGTGATTTGTCAGAGAAAGGGAGAGTACCTGTGACTCCATTCCAGTTCTGGAGGGCTCCTCTTCAGTAATGCTGCTGGAATGCCAGCCCTGAGCCTGCCCAAAAGAATGTAGCATGAATTTAACTTTCCAGAGGGCAAAGATATTTAAAGCAATACAAGCTATGTAAAGAGTTTAGGGATAGTCAACTAAATAGTTTTCTGTTGACTCAAGCCCTCTTTTCTTATTGTCACGCAGCATGGGATCAAGTGGGGGGAATATACATGTGAGGATGGGTGAAGAAATGGCTCTCACTCTTTGTATATCTTAGTGGCTTTTTTAGACTTGGCCTTACTGCAACATAGTTACTGTTGCTACAGTCCAATCTGGAATCTTTCCATCAGAAATGCTATTTTGATCACTGACTCCTAAATGGTTCATAGCTCATTGTTCGGAAATTTGTCACATCCAGACCTTGGGAGGCAAAGTAATTCCCATTTAATTTTAGATTGATGCTTTGCTAATGTTAAAGACCAGATTAGGGATTGTTTTGGTTTAAGATTTCTATTGCCTTCTGGAGCCAGAGATGTTATGGAACTGCAGGGGTGGGTAGCACAGACATCTGAATGGCTCGAGTGGCCTGGCATGGGATCTGTGCCTTGGTGTTGACTAACACACCACTTCATCCACTGGTGATTCCTTGTTTTCCCAAGTCACTGCTGCCAGGGAGTGCCATCCAACAATGGGGGATGGTACCAACCTCTGCCAGGTGTGTCCTGTGTGTTGGACTTTGGCTGGATCTGTGGGTAATTGTGCTTTGTTCATCCCTAATTCATCCCTAGCCTGACTAATTCCCTCAGGTGCTGGATACCTCTCTCCATGGTGGCCCACTTGCCACCAAGCATCTTCCTTGAAGGAATATTTTTCCTTCACACTTGACAGGGTTCAGTTTTGGACCCCTTGTGACAGGAAGGACATTGAGGGGTTGGAGTGTGTCCAGGGAAGGGGCTGGAGCACCAGGAGCAGCTGAGGGAGCTGGTGGGGGGGTTCATCCTGGAGAAAGTGAGGTGGGAATCAGTCTCTTCTCCCTGGCAAGACGAGCAAATGGCCTCAAATTGCACCAGGGGAGGTTTTGGTTGGAAATTAAGAAAAAATTCATCACTGAAAGGGTTGGCAAGCACTGGAACAGGCTGCCCAGGGAAGTGGTGGAGTCACCCACCATCCCTGGAAATGTTCAAAAGATGTGTGGATGTGGCACTTTATGCTCTGATTTAGGTGACAAGGTGGTGATTATTCAAAGGTTGGACTCAGTGATCTCTTTTCCAACCTAAATATTCTGTGATTCTGTAATGCAGATGGCTACTACATTAAANATTGGGGGAATTGAGAGCAGAGGATTGGCTCCTTTAATCTTGCTGCCCAAGTAATCTGTTTCCCCAATCAGGTTTTTTTTTTTTTAGTGCTTGGAATTTCTTCAAATTTGTCAATATCTTCAGGGTAAGGAGGTTCTCCCAGTTCTAATACCACCTGAATTCTTTTTGAAGAGCAGAACATGTTTCCACAGGCATGTTATTAATTATGGATCTTTCCCTAATTCCACTTCTCTGAATATTGTACAATAATTCACATCTGTCTATTCACATCTGGTACAAATACAAAAAAGGTTTGATGTTTTTCCTATCAAACATGTAATAATGACCATTTTGCTTTTGTTCTTCTTTCTAAATCAAAGTTTGCAAATCCTTTTATATAATCCCTTAAGCCTCATAATATTGTGCAGGATGAGGCAGTTTTTTTATGCTTTACTTTGCTGTATTTACTTTCTTGCTTCTGGACAAGTAGTGATTTGAGGTCTGAGACCTTTGTATCATTTCCCTTTTGAGTATTTGCTCCATTTGGAGCTGACATAACCCATAATTGGGATCAACAAAGTTATACAAAACTTCTTCACGAGAGGGATGAGTTGGAATGCAAACCACTCGTGGGCTGCAGAGGCTGTGCTGGTGTGTTTTGTGCCTTCCATCTGAGGAGCTCAATGCAAATGATTCCCTGTGAGCAACGGGAACATTAAGAGGCCTCCTAGAGCTAATGGTCAAATTACTTTTTAAGGAGTGTAGTTCTCCTTGTTCCTCCTCCCAGAGAAACCTGCATGTGCACAGAGCTATCTGACTTGCTGGCTGTGCCAATCTTGTAATTGCATTTGTACATACAAGTTGGGAGATTTCAGGTACCAATTATAGTCCTGGCTCAGCTTCCCAGCAAAGTATTCCTTTTCTATGAATGTGGTTTCCTAACACAGGTGGGAACAACACTGGCTCCCTTTCCCCCACTTAGTTGCTCACCTCAGTTGCTGCCAAAGCATGTTACGGAAATCAGTTTGGGGTTGGTTTTTTTTTTTTTTGGCATTAACCATTTGGTGGAGAGGGGAAAATTTTTGCTATGTGTTTTGGTTTTACAGAGGAGAAAGGACAACAGCAGCTTGTCTGAATGATCCTGTCATACTCCCAGCTGTGTGTCTGAGGCAAAAGTATTTTATGTAGAAATGTGCAATGAAATGAGGATGTTTTCAAGAAAATTCTGAATACGGGTCTCTATGATACAGAATGAGAAATCATAGCAAGATTTTTAGATAGAAAAACTGATTGTAGCTCTATGAGTGGTAAAAGCAGTGGGGAGGGCTGTTGATGTGACCTAAATTTTGCCCTGTAAATACCTCTGTAATGTGTAAGAGGCTTTGCTTTGGAGAGGGTAAGTGTAATTCAGAAAGTGTAATTGAAGCCTGATTCTGTCAAGGCTTAACTGTCTGTGCTGGTCCAGAAGGGCTGATCTCAGCACAGCTGGACCTGAGGGCCCAGCAAAGGCAGCTGAAAACAAGCCCACAGCAGGTTATGAAACAGCTCCCACGGCTCCCATCCAATTGCTCCTTTGGTTAATGGCATGAGAGCCTTTGAAAAGAATCAGTCTGATGTATCTGAACTATCTCACTCTGAAACACTTCCAGTCCTTGCTGGCTGAAGGAAATGCTCCTGATGTTACACCCAAGGTTGAACTCAGCAGTGCCTGTTTTGTCAGTGAATCAAAAATGTGCTACAAATGCGCAGGCACAAAACTGGTGATGCTTAAAAAAAATGGATCATGGATTAATTAATTGTCTGTATCAGAATCACCTTGGTTTGGTTTTTAACAATCATTAGGGATTGATAATGAGAGTTATACAGTGAGGGGTTTAAAGCTAAAATAGTTTATACACCCATGGCCCAAGAATCCCTTTTGAATACTTGGTAAAGCACCCACAAATTTGTTCAAGTGAGTCCATCCCGGTTTAATTGGCTTTTGTAACTCCTCTAAACTCAAGCATTACATAAATACAGACCATATTTAGGCAGTTGTCATGAGTGGCCAATAGGTACTTTGACTCTGAGAAAGAAAACCACTTTTTTGTATGTAAGTACTTAAGAGGATGGCTTATAACCAAACTGTGGTAACATTACAGCTCCCTGGAAGACACAGCTTCTACATCATGTACTTCTACGTGACATTTACCCAGTTCCACCAGAACACACTAAATGAACTGTTAAAAATCTCACAGTATTTAGAAGTCTAAATAAAAATACTATTGACCTTTTCATCCATGTGACTCTCCTGGAATGCTGATGGAAAATGAAAAATACAAGCCAGAAATCTTAATCCGTTGCCATAATTCCATACAAATCCTTAAGGTAAAACTTAAGGTTTAACAAAGCTACTTAACTACATGAAAATTACTATAATATAAATACTGATGAATGGGAACAGATTTGGTTGTGCAAATAAAAGCTGGGCAGCACAAAAGCCCAGCTATCCACGTGTTTAGGTACCACTCTGTGTATGTCAGGAGTGCTTTTACAGAAGCACTAAATATTGTGATTTGGAAAACCTATTGCCAAAAAAAGGTCTTGTGGATAAAAATAAGGCTGGAAAGAAAGTCTGTTCCAGCCCTAAATAATATGATACTGTATTGGGCTTCTGTGGCAAGTTTTTGGTAGTGAGGGGCTGCAGGAGTGACTTCTGTGAGAAGCTGCTGGAAGCTTCCCCTAAGGAACCAATTCCAGTGGCTCCCAGACAGACCTGTATTCAAGCTGTATCTTTATATTTTTGGGCTTGCTCTGGTTGGTTTGCACCCCTGAGTTGGGGTTTACCAGGCAGATCAATGAAGTACCAATAATTAATAAGATCTAATATAAGAATCTGGAACAGTAAGAAATAATGTGTTCACATCTAAAAAGGCAAAATCTGACACATCCACTGCAGGTGCTGAATATAGACCCTATCAGGGATCAGCATTCCTTGTTAATTTGTGACCTTATCAGGGATCAGCATTCCTTACTCATTTGCTTCCTTCGCTAGAAGGAGGAAGAAGTTGATGGGATGCATTTGTGTGCAAGGGAATTTCAGATTTGCTTCCAGCAAAGCAACGACCCATCCGAGCTGCTGCTGGCTTTGAGGGATCAAGTAACTCAGTTTTTTCCCTCTGTGCCTGGTGCCCTCATGTGGTTTCGATGTTCAGCTACTTGCAAATGAATTAAACACATCACTGCCTGGCTGCTCCTTCTGTGTGCAAAGGTAGAGGAGTGTTTTCCTGTGTGTCCTGGTGTGTTCTGTGAGTACAGCACCTCCTGGAAAGCTGGAATACACGTTTGGCTGCATGGCCAGCTGGATTTGGACATGAAACTCCCTGAATTCCCTGATTTAAACCAAAACCACTTCTCCCAGTCCTCACACTCTGAGGCACATGATTCAGACCTCCCTCCTCCAAGGGTGGTTGTGGCTCAGATTTGTGCCTTTTCTAGTGATCCTGTTAAAATGCCAGCATAGACCTACTGGGACTTTTAAAAAACTGATGTTAGGCCGAATTTTTATACAGTATAGTGAGCTAAACTATCAAGGATTGCTTCTGTCAGGAAATACAGTATAAAACTTACTTTCTCAGTTAACTTGTCCCATTTTTCTTCCATATAGAGCTTCAGTATGACAAAGAAATTTCTATATTTCATTCTGTAAAATATGCACAGCATAAATGTTTCTGTGCACAGCACTTTTGAGGGTCATTAAAATATTTCTAAATTACTGCCCTAGAAATTCTACTTTAAAACACACCATTTAGCCACAATCATTATGCAAAAAACTTCATATAGCATGTCCATAAATTACAATATTTAGCTGTTGCACAAGCAAGAGGTGGATGTCGTTGCTGTGGAGGCAGCTGGTGTGGTTTGGTGCAATGGCTTTCTTGTACTGTGCTTTCTGAAGGTGCTTCTCAAAGCTTTTCTTTTCAGCTGGATCAGATGGATTTAATAGGTGTGGAAATTTCCCATTAGCTCTACAAGACTCTATATTTTTAGGGGTCTTTGCAGAACTTTGAAACATCTGAGATTTTACATTGTCCCATTTTTTGATGGGATGGCACAGAAAAGTCCCAAACACTTTCTTGTCATCCATAGTACTATTAACAATGATACACAAGGAGTTTGAAGATGAAGATGGAAAAGATCTGAACCAGCTGAATGTTTTGGCATCTTTTTGCACATATACATTTATTTTTCTCAGCTACTATATTATAGATTTCTTTGTGATGATGATCTCTATAAACTTTTACCTGTGCATGACTAAAGTAAAAGCAACTCCAAGTAGCCCATGTAGGTTAATCCATTAAACCCTATGAGTGAGTCACAATAAAAACCAGTGGAAATTTAAGTGTAAAATTTGATTATAATGTAGAAGTGGAGTGTTTTTAGTGTTTATCAGTTTAATCAAGCAAGTGAATACAGTTGGTCAAATTGAAATATCTAATCATTTATTCACATAGAAACCAGTAAACTTTAGAGTTCGTGGCACAGAACTTCTTGTTAAAAAAAGAAAACAAGCTATGCCATGTAGCTTCTTTACCCTCAATAAAGGAGCATCATTGCAGTTCAAATTACAATAAAAACGGAACATTCCAGGTGACATCAGCTGGAGCACAATGTGACAAATATAATGAGAAAATCCTTGTCAGGAATTTTACCACAAGGAAATACCAATAGCTAACACCCATATTCTCCACCTAGAAATCAAGAATATTTGAGTAGATCTTGGCATAAAAGGCACGAAACACAAAGCAAAGCAGGCTTGTGTCATTTCTCACACAGAAGCACTGACATGTGGGCAACATGGAAAAAGATCAGCATCTTTCCAGGCTCTTCCAATGTCACAGATACTTGGGGGACAAATTTTCCCCTTAATGCCAGTGTGTGTCACTCCCAGTGCAGATGGCAGTGGCTACAAGAGAAGAGAACACATCCATACCCTCCCAGGAAATCTTATCTTGTACATTGAGGAAGCTGCTGTTGTATTGTTAGAAGTAACCAAATACACTGCAGGCTTTGAGTAACCCACCCATGGCACCCATTCCCACTTGTGGGAATCCTGGGAGTGACAAGAACATCAACAATGCTGGAAACCCATCAGGAACACGGGTTTTACCTCTTGCACTGGAATGTGTGATGTCAGCCTCAAAAAAGCGCTTTTAAAAAAAAGTTGGAGTCCTTGAAAGAAAGGGAATTCTGCCTCTTGCACAGAGGAATGGCTTTGCTGATGTTAAGGTGTCTCAGAAAGAGGGATCAAACATCCCTGGCATTTGCCCCTGTCCCAAAGGCAGCTATATTTCTATCACCAGCCTGTCCTCGTCATCACTGCTCGTGTCATCGTACTCCACCCGCGTTTGCTTCCTCATCATCTCTAAACCTCTCTTCTTGTATGTCTTGGGAGGTGTTGCAGAGTAACTCTTGAACTCAGGGGATCTGAGGGTAACTGGGGGCTTTTTGAAGGTGGTAGTAGCTGTTCCATGTGGCTGCAGGGGGGATCCATTCCTGTCTGCACTTCCGTGAAGGTCCACGAGTTTTTGGGACAAGTTTGCCCTCTCTGTGTATTCTCTGCTCGGCAACTGAGCCTTGGTGACTGACTCGGGGAGAGACCCTGCTGTTGATCCAAATGAACCTGACCATCCAGGCTGGGAACTGGGAGCTGAGCTGTCTTTGGAAGGTGCATATGTGTTTTCTTCTTCAGCTGGAGCTTTCTCCCTTCCCGAGCTCCGGGTCGCCGGGTCTGACGTGCCAAACACTTGTCTCTCTGACCCTGCACTCCGGCTCTTTTCCTGGCTTGCTTCCAGATGGAAGGCAGGAGGACCAGCAGCCTCAGTGTTTGTGCTGTGCAGTGTGTCCCCTGTGCCTGTGTTGGTGAAATCAGGAGTGCAGGAGCCAAAGGCAGCTGCCATGGGGTCACTCTGGCCCCTTGGCCGGGGTTCCCCAGGCCCAGATCTCTGGAGCACCAGGGGCTGTGACACCCAACAGCAAATGGCCACGTCCCTGCTGACCTGCTGGGTGGCTGTGAGAGCTGGGCAGGAGAAGGGAGGAGCTGGCACAGCCATTCCCAGAGGAGCCATAATGTTCTGCACAGAGACGTTTGTTCCTGTGTGTTCCCTGATTTGCCCAGAAATGTCCTGTAGAAATTAAGGGGTGAAGGGAGGAAATACATTTAAAATTTTCAGTCCGGAGTAATTCCATTCAATTGATGCAAGTTTAATTGTTCTTTTTTAAAAAGCTAATTTTAACCCTGCAAAATACCTTTTAAACTTTTTAAACAAAATCTGTCATACAAAGTAGTCTCAACCTTGGACTTTAAAACAACTGAATATAATTCAAGTTTTAATTACCAATATCTTTCCTGTCCTTTAGGAAAAAGCAATAGAGGAATTAAGACACAATACCTACCTTTTTATCCATTTTGTCTTTTTGTTTAACATGGTTTAGGTTCTCAGTATGGGAAGATATTCCTGAGTTACTCTTTCCTTCTTTTTTTCTTCTGCAAAGTGGTTTGTCTGAGGTGGAATGGGATATGTCTTTTTGCTGGTGTAGGTAATTTTCTAATGAAAAGAGGTTGAAGAAAGTTTTACTTTGATTTTTATTCCCCCACATTCTAGAACTGACTACATTTCTACATCAAATCACTGAATTAACATCAGTTGTTTAACAAAGTGTTCAAAATACTTACCTTGCACCTTTGATTGAGGAGAATGGCACTTCTTAAGCTTATTAAATCTGGGGGGTTGTGATGAGTAGCCCTTTCTCAAAGCTTCCAGTGCTCTGTTGGGAAAACAGGGCCTCTTGCTCAGCCAGTTCATTTTCACCTGAGCATATCCATGGATGTGCCTCCCTCTGTACCTGCAGTGCCAGTGGCATTGAAAGGGGAAAAAAATATGGGAGATGTAAAAGCAGCCAGAGCAGGATAATACCAACTCATCAGGTACATTAAAGTCTAACAGCAATTTACTACTGTGAAGGAGATAAATGTTTATGTCAACTCAAAAAAAACCCCAGAATTTAAAACAAGAGACCCACAATTATTTTTTTTCCCCTGTGGGATTCAGTAAATCCTTCATCTGCTAAGAGAAAAGGATTGCAGGAATAACAGATTTTTTTTTCCTATACTTGGAATTTTGAAACAACATTCTTCACAAAGACTTGAATTGCACAGGGATCACCTCAGGCTGTGTGGCTGTTGGCATTTTTACTTTTCACTTCTTATGTGCTACCTGTTAATCATCACTAATAAGCAGCAAAAGTATTTAGAAAATTCACACTGAATAATCTAACTCTGCTTTATTTCTGCTCTGGATACATCTTTCAGCACCTCTGAATGACTGAGACTAAAAGACATTGGAAGGTCTCATCCCTAAACCAACAGACTGTCACCACACACAGAGCAAGGTATAAATCTGAAAAAGGACATGATCATTCAGGTGTTTGGTGAATTACAAAATTAATGACTTTTTGTCATTACCAGCTGGGTCAGTTAGCTGCCAATATGCATGACCTGAGCTTTCAGGACTTTGCAATTCATTGAACTCCTGCAATTATTGATATAGCCAAATAAATAAAATCTGAGGCCAGCAGGAAAACAGGCCAAAAAAACCCCCAAAAAACAACCCAACACACCACCCAAAAAACAAACCAGAAACGAGTCCTAGAGGAATGTCACCAGTCTGGATGGCACAGACCTGAGTCTTCTATTTTTGTTCTGCTCTGCAGTGCTGTTTGCTGAACTAGACACAGTGATTCAGTTACTGACACTCTGGGGAGTCACTCTGTCTGATTTTGGTCATGAAATGGAATAAGAGGGATGTATGCACACAATATGTGTTTTTTATTGAAGCAATTCATCAGACATTCTGCTGCCCCACACTCCTGAAAGATTAGAGGCCGAATCCACTGACATGAACTCCCATTAAATAGGGGGAGCTTTGCTGATTGAAACAATGTGCCTTTGATAGTTTTATGCTCAAATTCTTCCCGCTTTTCATTTAAACCAAGTGATCCTTTGAACTGCAGATGGGTTTGTTAGTTTGTGTTAAACTTGATATTTATTCTTCTGCATTCTCTTGTGAATATCAGTTCAGGATAGGGATCTTCTGAGGACAAAAGGGGCCTCGCACTCTGCTCTGAGCTGTAAAAGGATTAAAAACTGAAGTATTTTGGTTCCTTTCAAACAAAAATAAATGCTGACAATTTTGACAGGTAAGAATAATTTCTAAAGCATAAATAATTTCTGAGCTGACCAGTCATCCTCATGCTTTGGGATATGTCTGTTTTGCTTAGCAAAGTCTCTTCCTGGCAGTAAACAACATATTGTTATTTTTTATAATTTACCTTTGGGGAACTGCTGCAGTGTGAGAGTAGCTCTTTCTGAGAGATTCATTTTTTTGCCCCAGTCCTGACAAGGTTGAGTTTTGGGCATGACTTTTTATTTTCTGTGGACTTCTTACACCCATTTCAGCAAAATTATGTCTTTATCTAGGGAAGCTGCAAACCATATTCCTTACCATTTGGGGGTTACTTTAATCCTTTTCTGTTTGTGGCTCCTCTTGAGTTTATTTGTTGAGAGTTTTTCCTTTTTGCAAACTACTGTTTTCTTCTTTTGCTCTGAAATATTTTTGAAAGCACCACCAGGAGCTGCTGAGCTTAACTGTTGAGAGTATTGGGAAAAAAAATGAAGTAAATGAAAATTGTGAATTACATTGACTGAGAGATTGGAAACCAATGCTCTTTTTAAACAGCACTGAACAACAGAGTAGTTAAATAGGAAAACTCTGCATTTTTCCTGTTTTTTTTTCTAATCATTATGTAAAATATACCCATAAGGGAATAAAAATAAGAAATAAACAGTCGCTCTTCTCACTAGCCAGCATTCTTACCAAAATGGTCAAGAGAAAAAAACTTAAATATCACACAAAAGTATATCTTTCTCATGCATCCAATGAATACAAGACTTATCTTACAAAAACATAAATTGTAAATTCTGTATCAACAGAACCTGTAAATGTCCATAAATATGCTTCTGATAATTACTTCATTTTTCTAATAATGAGATAATAATGAGCTAACCCTCTCGAGATTATTCATATTACCTCCTGCATCTGTTGTCCCTTGGAAAAGGATGAAACCAACGTTTTCAGACTCGTGTTTGTTAAGCCAGATGCCCCAGTCTTGCTGAGATTTTTCATTTTGAAAATAGAAATGTCGTATTTTGACAGGGTGCATTCCCTGCTGGATCCATGGCCACAGGTGTGCAGGGAGGAGTAGGCAGAGTCTGCATTGCCCTTCTGCTCAGCAGGCAGGGGGAGGCTCCTGCTCAAACAGCACCAGGTCAGTCTGGGCTCAGCACTCAGGGAGGGGAAGGTGCCCTTCGTGCCTGATACTGTTAAACTGCCTGAGGAGCAGGTCCAGTTGTTGTGGAGGAGCACTGGGAATTCCTTACAGTGAGTGGTGAGAGTGTGGCAATAAAAAGTGCCAAAAGAGTGGCAGAAATAAGTGGGGTTGGCTGTTGAGCTCTGAGAATGCTGCGTGTCCTGCAGTGATGGTGAAATGTCTTTAAGGACACGTGGACTTCCCCCTGTGTCCCAACACACGACTGCTGGCTCTGCACCCTTGCTAGAAGCTGATGTCATTATCAAAGAGTCACTTCCTGGGCAAAGATGATGTAAAACCTTTCTCTCATCTTTGATGTCAGCTGATATGAAAAAGCTACTTGTATAGACAGAAGTAAAGCATATTTTCTTCTTTGGAGTCTGTGTAGAGTAAGTAGTTATGCTCATCCACTTCTCTTCTGTTTGCCTTTGATAATTTAATTTATTTTTGTTCTGTTTGTTTTTCCAATCGTCTCTGGCCATATCCTGATGCCTGGAGTTTTGGTTGTCTGCTGTGGTTAAGATACTGGTTGTTTCTGAGTTGACTGGTGAACAAAATCCTGGAGCTTTCCAGTTTGTGTGTACATTCCATCGAAGCTCTCCTTTGCCAGCCTTTTGTCTCACTTCAAACTGTGAAGGGGACAAAAGCACATCACTGGAATGGGAACAGGGTGATCTGCTGCTGGAGGAGCACAAGGGGGTGGTTGAGGTGTCTGTCACAGATGTACAAGGTGTAATCTTCTGTTCAGATCTAGGCAACAGTGACAAATTGGAGGCTCTCTTGTCCTGTGGCAATTTAAGGATATATTTTGGAGAAAAGGCATTTTGTAGTAGGACTGGAGTTACATGACCAGATTGCAGAGGATTAATTTTAGAAGACCCATCCACAGCATTGTCATTGGAAAGTGGTGTTTTTGCTCCTGTTTTCATAAGACATGTTTGGTCATCTTTATCTGTTGCATTGTGCAAGGCAGAAGAGTTGCAATCGCTTCCAGGCCCCAAAAATCCCACCAATGAAGCTTTTGAGATACCTATTGAATGTGTAAGATGGTCAGTGTCACTGTAATTAAGAGCTTTTGCAGGGAGTTTGATGGTTTTCATATATTCCACATTCTCATTTAATCCTGTGCTCAATTTTTGCTCCTCTGCTTTACTGGAGAATGTCACTGGAGCTGTGGAGAGACACCGAGTGCCAGAGCAATGGACTCTCTCTTCTTCACTTACTGCATTGGTTTCACCACCAGGACTAGGGCAGGACATTGAAATCACATTTTGGGTCTTCTCCACTTCGAATTTCAGCTTTTTTCTTTCTGATGGCAAGCTCTGGGTTTTCCCTACAGCTTCTCTGTTGCTGCAATGGACCCACAGGGGTGTCAGGCCATGCTGGCCACTGTCAGACCCGCCAGGGTTTCCATAACTGTGTGAAGAGCTTTGATATTCTAATTCCAACGCACTGGATTCTTTCCCAGGGCTTGGTTTCTCCCACTTGCTACTCTGTACTGGCAGGGAGTCATCATTCCTTGTGTGGCTGCTCAGCTGACACTCAGGATTTTGAAGGCTGAGCTCACAAGTGCCTGGAGCTCGCGCTGTGCTGCTGCCAGCTCTGCACGTCCCCGTGTCACTGCCACGGAGGTCTGGGGAAGTTCTGCTCCTTCCAGTCTGTGCCCTGGTGTTTATGGGATGTGATGTCTCCATTAGGTAGGACACACTGTCTGCAGTTTCCTCAGAGGACTCATTCTGTAGAACACGATTACCATCAGTACAGGCTCCTGATTTGCCTGTGTTTGGAGCTGCTGTCACAGGGGAGGAATGACTGTCACTTACAGA
The DNA here is from genome assembly GCA_013400695.1 of Neodrepanis coruscans. Taxonomy (NCBI): domain Eukaryota; kingdom Metazoa; phylum Chordata; class Aves; order Passeriformes; family Philepittidae; genus Neodrepanis; species Neodrepanis coruscans. Next base: position 12,773 of record VYZS01043722.1, on the reverse strand, counting down.
GCTCCTGCCATCTCTTTCCTCAGTAATTTCAGTGCTGCTGGCTGATTCCTTCGAGTCAGGAGTGAAGCTTGTAAGATCTGTAATCTTATTCCCCCTTTGTTTCATTTTCTTGGCATTTTGACTGCTTTTCATTTTTTGGTAGATTTTCTTAAACGTTTCATCCCCATACATTTGCCATTTTTCTTGAGAGAACATCTTTAACTTCCTTTGATTGTGTTTCTTATTTTTAGCAGTGATTCCTTCTCCAGCCCCAAGCTTTTTACTGCCTTGCAACTCCTCTGACAGAGAATGATCAGCCACATTACTTAGTGGCAAGTCATCCACGGCTGTTTGTCTGACCAGAGCTCGGGGATGGCTATTAGGGAAATCCACTGAATTTGCAGGAAGATTGTTGCTAGGCAGCAAACCAGCAGTGCCTGCGTTTACACACTGCTTAGTAAGAGAAAGTGGTTTTGAGTAACCTGGTTTGTCATGTACCATCCTTGCTCCCTCCACAAAGGGCAAGGAGTTGCTCCTGGTAACAGGCACAGTGTCAATGGTTGTGGAGAACTGGGTGGGAACTGAGTGGAAGAACATTGGCTTGCATTTCTCCAGGGGTGCAAAGGTAGATTTCGCTGAACAAAGGGCAAGGTTCTTTTTCCTATTTACATCACAAGTCCTGATATCAAAATGGAAAGAGTCTTTATATGTATAAGGCATTGGCAGGTCAATGCTTCCCTGCTTGGAAAGGACAGTTTTCCTGGGCCTGACATTGTCCAACTGAGTATCATCCACCACACTTTTGTTATGAGAAATAAGCTTTGAAATGTGTTCTTCCAGCCTCTTTTTCTCCAGCATCAGGGCTGCAGCTTTCTCAGCTGCCTCTGGCCTTGCACTGCTTCCGGAGCCACACCTGGGGCTGCCAAAGGCACTTTCGTTTTCCAGTTCCGTGCTGTGCTCACAGAGGCTGTGCAAGGGGCTGGACGATGCCACCTGTTGTTCTGTGCTGTCAGAGCGGGACAGATACCCCGAGTCAGTGCTCTCACACTTCTTCAGCTTGCAGTCCAATGGCTTGTAATCCCACTGCTTCTCTGAAGAGGTTGCCTGCTGCCTTTGCAGCTGGATATGCTTGTTGGCAGTTGGAGTTCTTTGCTCCTGTATCTTCTTTCTCTGACACGGACCATTTGACAAAGGTCCTGGAGATGCTAAACCGTGAGGTTCTCTTTCAGGAACCCCCTGATTAGCCTTTGAACCGAAGGATGGATTCGTTGTTTCTTGATGTTCTGAAGCATTTGATGAAGTGCTGGTCGCTGGCAGTGAGAGCTCATGAAGTTTCTTAGTGTCTGGTCCAGCACAGGTCTCTGAACTCGGTTGTTTCATCTGTATCCCCTTGTCCTCACTGGTGTTGCTCAGCACTTTGCTGCCTTGGGGTGAGGTGATGCTCTCTGCTGATCTCTCATTTTGCTCTGTTCCACCACTAATGTCAGAGTCTGAGGGCAGCCTGGTGTTGTTGACGTGCGTTTGAGTTCTTCTGTGTTTGTACAAGTTGCTCTGAGTTTTAAATGCAATACCACAGGTGGTGCATGGGAAGGGCCTCTCTCCCGTGTGAGAGCGAATGTGTTTCTCAAGGACACTTGGCTTCAAACAATCCCTCCCACAGTGTTTGCAGATGTATTTCCCAGCTTTTTTGGATTTCCCTGCATTTACACAAGAGCTTGGTGACGACAGAACCGGTAAAGTGCTGACTATGTTCAGAGTTAGACTTTGCCCAAGCTGTTTCTGAAGAGCCGCCTGGGGCCGATCTGTGCCTTCCGCAGGGACCAGCGGGTTGAGGATGAGGGGGATGTTGGTGCTGTCGAGATGGACACAGCTCCTGGCGGCCACCAACTGCCCCTGTGGCTGGAAACATCCTGCCTGGACAGGCTGGTACAGCGGGATGGTGAGGGCTTTGAGGTACAGGGGCTGGGGCAGCAGCTGTTCCTGGGCAGGGACCCCCCTGCCCTGGCTGGGATCCTGGGGAGAGGCTGGAACGGGGCAATCCCGGGATGCAGCTGCAAAACCAGGCGACTTCTGAGCCTCCATGCCAAGGGCTCTTTGCCATGTGCTCATGGACCTGTGAGGAGGGGAAACAAAACAGGTGGGAATCTCCAGGCAGCAAATAAAATGCACACGTTTGACTGCTGGACTGGGGAAGTCAGCAGAGTATCACAGATCTTATAGACAGGCATTATACACACAAGAATTACTTCATTTTGCAATTCAACTGATTAATCTTTCATTTCTTAGCTAGGAATTAAAGTTTGGTATTATAGTGTAAAGAATGTTGGAAAATGCACTTAAAACCACTTTTACAACCTACAGTAAGAACCCAAAGCATTTGAAATAAATCTGAGTTTCAGATTTGCAAATCTGGAGGCTCTAAGGACACTAGAAATAATACAGTTTTGATTTTCTGGGTCCATGTTCCCATTATTTGCATCATACTTTTACATTTAATTAACATTAATAATTGTTAATACAGAAATATGGAACAACTGTGCTTAGATGGGACCTCAGGAGGTCTTTAATCCCAAGACCTGCTCAGAGCAGAGTCAGCACTGAGGTCAGATGAGGTTGGCAGGGGTTACCCTGACTGGTTTTGGGATCCTCTGAGGGTAAAAACTGCACAGCTACTTTGGGCAACTGTTCTAGACACAGGTTTTGAAAAGAAGTGAGTGTATTCTTATGAAATCTGACCAAATATATTCAGGGTTGGTGTTGTCCAGTCTACTTCTTATTTCAAACAAAAAAAAACAACTGTACTGTCTTTTTTTCTTTCTTAGAAACAAAGGAGAAAACAATCAAATAAGTTAAAAATTTTGGAAGAGCTGACAGGGGCGTGAGCACAGCCTTTTGTAATTACAGCCTGGGTGAGAATCAAGTGATCTGTGAATGTTCATTTGATTCTTACTCAGCTTTACTCACAGCTCTGTATCCGTTTACTGCTATGAATAATGGGCTGTTCTGTGCCAACAGTCATTAAAAAAAACTATTTGGAATAACAAAGTCAGTGGTTACTTTTGAAATCTGCAACTGATTGCTTTACTGCATAATCTGTAGTGTTGTTTCTGTAACTTCCCTGAATCATTTTAATCAGTAATCATTGCTGGGAAACAGAAAAAGGATTATTTAAAAACATAGTTTGAAATTTGTTCTGGTTTCATCCTAGAAAACAACCCATAAAATGGACTGATCTGTGCACAGCAAAGTGTTAAATTTTGCCCTTTCTCATGAATCTTATAAACCAAGCTCAGTTATCAGGCATGGGCTTTTCTTGTCCACCTCAGAGATTTCTACATGCAATAATAATTTATGTGGATTTTTAGTATAGGTAGTGAATATATTGATGGAAGAGTGTTAAAAGGCTGAGGCTTGTTAAAGAAATTAAGTTATTATCCCTATTGTGCAATGTGGTCAACACTACAGGATAAAAGTGGATTTCTCTAATTTTCAAAATGATGTTACCAACATTTCAAGTCCATTTAAGGTTGTTTTTAAGTTATACAGTCATTTTTAAAATTAAACACACCATACAATGAAAACAGCAGCAAGTGATAAGAGAGGAGCCCATGATGCTCACAAACTAATAATGCAGTAGTTTTTCCAAAGGTGTGGGGGGAAAAAAAAGGTTGAGGGAAAACAATAGAGACAAGACTCCAAGAAGAAAAGTGAAGCCTAAATCCCCTGTAACCGGAACATCCAACAAGTACCACATCAGACAGAACAAGTCACGGTGTCTGTGCTCCCCTCCCTTCCCCAGAGAGAAGTGTGGAAATACATTTCCACGTATTTTACATCAGCTCCAAAGTGTCCCTCTCTGAGCATTCTGGGCACCCAGAGCTGCTGGGCCCTCCCAGGGCAGCCTGTGAGTCAGCAGGACTCACCATGGACAGCTGGTTTTCGTATGAATCCTGTGGTTCCCAAGTACCAGGGACTCTCTGTAATTGCATTTATTAAGTTTCTGGGGCCCAAAACACAGCACAATTCTGAGAATCGTTTCAGTGCTCTCCAAAAATGCCTAAGTGGGGACAGAAAATTTAAAGGCAAGTTTTAAGTAAAGCTAGACAAGTAAAGCGATGGTGATGCACAATGACAATACTTTTAAGAATGTAATAACAGGTTTCTGCCAGCTGTGGTAGTTTCCTGCTTTTCACAGCAAACAAACAGACTTTCTTCCTAAGTGAAACTCCTGTGCCTTGTATTCTACTGGGGGGAAAAGGATCAGACTTTTCACATCTGTTGTTTATATACCAAAAAAAAAAGCCACTGTATTTCTCTGTATGTGGACAAAAATAGCTTATCTCAGACTAATTCTACCCCAAGGCTGATTCTGGGTAGTCCTTGCCTAAAGAAGAAAAACTTCCTTTGTTGATTGTCCCCCGGGGCTGTTACTGAGCATCCACCCGATTCTCTCAGTTGTTTGTAGCTTGTGGCATTGAACTACCAGCACAAGAGCTCGATCCTAATTAGATAAGGAAAATGTTCCAAGAAACAAAACTAAATGCAGGATTTAGCCAGTCCAGAATTTTCGACATTGATTTCTTAAGCTATCAAAACTGGTCACTAAAATTCCATTTAAATGCAGTTCTTTTGTTGCTAGTTTGAATTCTAGCTTCAGGCACACAGCACAGGTAGGTCTGTGGAGCACTGAAAAGTCAAAAAGTGGAACAGTTTCGGATTAAAAAAAAAAAATCATTGTAGCAGAAATTGTCTTATTCACTTTATAAGTATGAAGTATTTTAATAAGGGAGGTTGGCATAAAAAACTCATTTTAAATGCAATGTGTTCCGTTTTTATAGATTTTTTTCCCAAATCCAAATACATTTTATAAACCCTGTTTCATTTTGTCAGCACTGTTCTAATAATCTTGGGCCACACAATTGCAACATTTTTGTCTTCAGCATAGCACATGTGAGCACTCTGTCTGTGCCCTTCATTGTTAATTAAATCAATAAATAATCATGTAACTACTTATTCCTGCACTTCCATATCACTTTCTGGCACATCATTGAGAAGAGCATCAGTCTCCAAGCAGATGCAATGCTCAGTTGCCCAATCCCCACCTTGGTCTATAGGTATAACCTGGAGACATGGCAGAGTTTATTTCTGTAACCCACAGAAGCAGGTTTTCAACATTCTGAACAAACCCAATACCCTCAATTACACCAGAAGTCTTTACCTTTTTAAAAGCCTTTGGTGATCCCTTAAATACACCAGAGAGCACAAAAAAGTGGAATCCTCTTTAGTCTGGAAATAATTTTAGCTCACATACCTTTGATTGAGCCAGGCATTTCAGCAAAAAAGTCTATTTTCTGTCAATACTTGATGCAAGCAGAGAGAAATGAGGACAAAGACGTGAAACGGATTAGAAGTAGGAAGTTGGGTTTTCTTTTTTTTTTTTTTAACATATGTGTCACAGTGACAACCTTCAGAAAACAGGAAGAGTTGAAACAGAAGAAAATGAAGTGGCTTTTCAATCTCCCTGTATCCTGTATGACTATTTATGAAGGAACTTCTACACAGAATCTTCGAAACGTGGGAAGTTTGTCCCCTGCATTCAGCTGTGTCATTGCATGAGATGCACAGACACAAAGGTAGGGTTTCTTCTTTATCCCCTGAAAATAATTTGCTTGTAACCTTACAATAAAGGACTCTCTTAAAATAACTTGGAAAAGAAAACAATGATGGAGAAAAGACACTTGGTGCATATGAAATCCAAAACTTATCCAGTGTGTGAGTGTTGTCTACCAGCTCCTTCTAATGATGCCCTGCAGGAAGGGAGAAAGCAGTAACCAGGTGGGAAAGTGCCTCAGGAATGTTAAAAGTGTTTAGGTCAACTCAACAAACCTCCCTAAAATTTGTGAAGAGCCGCAGGAAAACAGAATAGGAGACAGTCAGGAACAGTGAAAAGATCATTTTAAAAGATTAGGATTTGTCTGTGGGCTGAGTTCATAAAGAGTCCTCAGGTAACACAGTCAGCAGAGCCAAGGGGTCCTGGGAGAGGGCAGCTCTTCTGCAAACCTCCTGCAAACACTTGTTCAGAATATGGACTGGGATGGCTCCAGCCTGCACTGCTGTTACACTGAGGGAATCCCAGAGTGGAATGCAAATTCCCAGTAAGGTTGCAGAATCAGCATATCCAGCCTGTACAATTTCCTTAGGAACATCATATTTTGGAAGATTAGCTTCTAATCTTCCTGCAATGAGCAAGTTCAGACACTGCAGTCTGAACACTGTGCCTTGGGCAGTGCTGAACTCTAAAGTTATGATTGTCCAATATCCACTTTCATGGGAGATCTTTCTTTTAATAATTCTGGTGATGGACTAATGCCAGAGGCCTCAATGGATTTTCATTCCATGAAGCTTTATTGATCCTGGAGAGTTTTGCCTGTTATTTCGATTGCTTTCCATTTATTTTTGGAGCCCTGCTTTAGTAGGTCTCTAGTTTTGGAGGTGGAGAAACATTTCTGTCTTTTTCCTCCTATCTTTCTTGCCTGTCTCGTAGTTATCCAGGGAGCAGAAAAGCTCTTAACAGGGCCTGGTACTGTTTCTTAAAATCCTAGTTTCTACCATTGCCTGAAATGCTCCCAGTAATTGGTAATGGCACTGCAGACACTTAAAATCAGTGAATCTAGAAAATACTTGACATTCTGAACTGCCTTACAGTGACTCATCCTTCTGCTCTATAGACTGTCTGTCCAGATGGAGAGAACACAGGCAGCAACTAGTTTCAGCTTTACTGGGAGATACTTTCCTGAAGGAATGTGTTCTCACCTCTGAGTGAGATCTTCTGGAGGATTACTGCAAGCTACAGTCAACAAACCAACGGGGAAAAGATGCACATCTTATAATAGAACACTGGCATGAATCAAATCATACAAACAGATGATTTATGGGCATTTTACATAACCAGTCAAAATTAGTTTCTCTTCAGTTTGATCACATCTCTGGAGCCCATTATGTTTTATTCCACTTTGTGACTGACTCTTATTAAGTTAAGGTGAACTTACTTGAAAGGGACACTTATTTTAAACAGTACTAATTATTCCAGCAGTATGTTGGAACCAGTAACAAATTGAAAGCTTTGCAAAGTCATTATTCAGATCACTCAGTAACACAGCAAATTCCAGCTGCTAAAACTGCAAACTTCTTATCCTGAGAGGCTTAAAGAGGCAATAATTAATAAAACCAAGTTAACAACTGAAGCAAGTGGCTGTGTGGATATTTGCCACCCTCACACAAGTTTCAGGGCTTAGAAAGAACTTTCAAAGCTTGGTCTAAAATCTCCTCTAATTCTTGAATAAGTGACTCTGGAATCAGGATGGCTCCACAGCATCCTGTGGTTCTCCCCTTTTATATGGATGAACAGGTTGCTGTCATGAGTAGAAGTAATTTGTACACATAAAACACAGGACCAGTATTACACTGCATTAGTTCTGTTGAGTGATTTTTGTTTTCTCTTTTAAATCAATCTATTTCTGTGTGTCACTTCTTAAGATGGGATCTCTGTTCAAGATTCCTGATATTCATTTAAGCTCAAAACATTGTCCTGCTCAGAGAAACCCAGCTAACTTGAATTGTCTCAATATACAGCAAAATATCTATTTTAACTGAGTATAAAGATCATCCCACTGCCAGGTACTGCACAGGAGGGAATATGTGGGGCTACATTTCATGTCCTAAGCAGGATTTGAGAAGATAAACCCACAGCCCATTGTTATGCATTTTTGGGTCCCAAGGATCTGTGGAAAAAGCTCCATCCCAGTGTTTAAATCCTTGCATCCTTCAAAGACACCTCCAGAGTTGTGTCAGAGGTGTGATCAAGTAAAAGCAGCAAAAAGCACCTTCCTGTGCTAATGAGAAAAGAGGTCTTGAAGATCCTACAACTACATGTTTTACAGAACTTTACAAACTTAAATGAAAAGAAAGTATCTTTTAGGATGATTAAATGTTCATTTTTCTTAAGAGGACAATGATGCAGCACACAGTATTTTACTGTCAGCAGAAGATACAGACTCTGGGGTTATCATTTCCCCCCCTGACAGCTGGCACAAGGTGCCAGTGTTTGTGAACTCCCTTGATGGACTGGGCAAAACTTCAGTATCAGTATCATAAAGTACAAGTGAACCACAGGTCTGAAAAAATGTTGTGCAAGTACTTTAAACATCACTTCTTCCATGGAAACAAAAGTTTTGGGTGTTCCCCAGTTCTGGTACTTTCTAGCTCTCAGTTCAAACAAGCAAAATGGAACTGATGCATTTCCTGATTAGCCCAGAAACGACTGTTAATCTTGTTTTACTTAAACACCATTTCTGCCCTTTGCTCCTTTCTCAGTTTGACTTCATTCCTTGAAATGTTTCATAACAGAAGTACTGACTTCACCTTTTCACTTATTCTTAAGGGATGTGTCTGATCTTACAGCAATGCCAGTTCCACCTGCAGCCTGCTGGGACCTTTGGACAAAGTTGGGAGCCTCAGTCCCCGGCAGAATTAGGCTGGAAATGTGTAATTCCCTCCTCCTCTGAAACCTTTACAGCCTGTCAATGGTAACATTGCAAATCCTGACTTTGGGAAATCGTGCAGCTTGGTAAGAAGTCATTGTTCTGAAGTTTTGCCTCGTGTGTTATAAAAGTACAAAGCAACTAGAAAACCTTCTGACTGAACTTTGAAATTCTTGTGCCAGAACATGAGGACAAATATTTTTGACACTGTACTTCCACAGATGTGTAATATCAGCAAAACTGGTTGGGGGGCTTTAATTATTATTTTTGTAATCACTGTACCAGAATACAGTATTAAATCTTTATAATAAGCATGGGATCTGTAATACCTTCCCTTCATTCTAGAATAGCAANTTAAAACCCTCTTAAAAAGCTGAAGTGGGGCCAGAACTGAAATGCTTTGTGTTTTAGGAAAAAAAAAAAAATTCTTTCTCGTTGCTAAGTGAAAGAACCATCACATTAAAAAAAAAATTATAACTTTCAAATTTCTGCCTTGCCATCTAGAATTTAATTATCTGTCCACATAAAATGACAACAAAACACTTGCTAACCTTTAGGTGGCCAATTCACAGGCAGGTGCAGAGGTTCAGGTCCCTGGAATAGCGTTGAAACAAAAGAAGCATCCTGTTTTCTTTTTTCAGTGTCTTTCTCTTCTCCCTCTTTTTTTTTCTTTTTTTTTTTTTTAAGCATTTGAAAAGTGAAGGGTGGGTGGTGGGGTGTGTGCAAGGAGAGGAGGAGGGGGGGTGAAATCAGCCCACGCTGGTGTAGGAAGAGTTTTAATGGCCGATGCTGGGAATATGGTTTGCCTGCTACAGTGTCTGCACTACTGCAGCTCTGTGTGTGGGCGTAAAGAAATGACACGACTGGGTTTCAAACCATTACACTGAAGATTTGCAAACAGTTAAAAAAAACACACACACACACACACACACACACACACACAACCCCATCAGGCACAAATGAAAAATTATTACTTTTTTTCCGTCAGTCTTTTTCTCAGGTTTATGTGTTGCTTCTTTTTTAAGTTAGCAGATGTAATTTAGTCAAGTTTCTTCCTCAGCCTGTAAATTAAAAAAAAAGGGTAAAATAAGTATTTGGGAAGGTTTTTAGATTTTACACATTGTGATTTTTGCTGCTATGTTTTTAATTAACCTACAAGAGCTTGTACTCCAGGAGGTTGTCCAGATTTCCACAGGAAAAGTCTTCAGAGGACACCTGTATTTCTGCCTTTGGACACTGTAATTAGGTACCCAAATCCTGGTAGCACAGCAGATAGAGCAGCCACTCCACAACCAGCCAGGTAGGAATTCTGAGCCCAGGACTATTCCCCTGAATATTCCACAAAACACAGCCAAGAAAACCCAGGAGATGCTGGCAGCCCACTTTTGTCCAGGAGTCCACCAGTGCCTCAGGTTTGCTGATCCAAACTGGGCAGAAAACAGAACTGAATGTTTGGAGACCCAGAGGAGTGAGACAAAGGGGATGTTCTCTGTAATACCGTGGGGAGTGAGGAAAATGCTGCTTAAGCTGATATAAAACTGCTGACATGAGAGACAGTGAATAAAAACTGTAATGAGCACAGTGTTGTTGGGAGGGACAGGTGGAAGGGTTTTGTCAGACAAGCAAGAATATTCCTCAAGCATATTTTTTACCACAAAGAGTGAAAGAAGAGACAAAACAGTTTTAGAAAGGGGCTTGAAAACTTCAAGGAACCTTTGGGACTTGGCTGGTCCATGGTAGTGAGGGACTAACCCCTTTGAAATACATCTCTTCATGCACGCTGAGAGAAGACAGGCAGCTTGAAAATCATGTGCATGGACAGAAGGTATGTGCATTCTGCAGGGGAAGGGTTGAGGTGTCTGTTTTTTCAAATATTCAGATGAGGATTTCTGGTGCTGACAATCAAAACAGGGCAGAGGGAAACACAGGGAGTGGGAAAGAGGAGACACTTTGTGATGCCCACACTGCTGTTCAGTGCAGTTCTTCACCCCATCTCCTGCCTGCAGGGTGAAGCAGGGAGAGCTCTCAGGGTTTGGGACCCAGGGCTGGATGGAAAATCAGCACAATTCAGTGTGTGAGTAAAACCAGCAAGATTGGACTCAAAGACTTCAGACTATTAACCCCAAACTCTAACAAAGACTCTGATAAGGCAATTTAAACAGTGAATCACCCAACAGTGAGTGAAGAACAACCTTCAGTTCTGTATCTGGTAAAACTCAGAGCTATTGCCACTAACACACAGCACTACAGCCTTGGTAATAAGTGGGGTCTGGCTCCTGACCAGAGAAGAAG
>VYZS01043717.1:0-10841 GCA_013400695.1 Neodrepanis coruscans | reverse complement strand
AACTCACTGAGAATTCTCTAAGCACCACAGAGGTATTTACAGAAGATACTTACCTTACCTGAACTCAGCTCATAATCTGAACTTGTGGGATCTGTCCTGTCTTGAGAGGGCTTTGTAAAAATATTCAGAGCAAAGGAATGTAGTACATTGTTGTGGGTGAAAGCTAAAACGGGTCTTTTCCCCTTTTCCCCCGCCGCNGACCCCCCAGGACAGCAGGCGGGGCCACGGGGCACTGGCACCCCCCGGTCTGGGCTCAGCGCTCCGCGCATGTGCACGGAGCCTCTCACTTGGGGCAGTTCCTGGGCGCTGACTATCCAATCCAAGGGGGCAACAGTCGCCTGGGGGCTGCCTGGGCCTGCGCAAAGATTGATCCCCTATAAAAAGGCGAGTGGGACAGCCATCTTCCTCTTTTTCCGACGGAGCTGGTCGGGATAACATCTCTACTCGCCTCCCCGCCAAATTTTGCCCCCCCCGCATGGGTTGATTGGCGACTCAAGTGACAGCGGCACGGATTGAGGACCACATCTTTCCATCAGCAGTGGTTTTCCTTCCCGGGGAAAAGGAGGGTGGGCGGTCGCGGTTTTCTAATTGTCCCAGTGCCTTTTCAGGAGCCCTGGCAGAGACCTAGCGCTACCCTAGAGTTTTCCTATTCAGCCGCTGGACCCGGAAGAGCTCAATTTGTCTGTCTTTGTGCTTTATTGTTGGTTTTCTGTGTGTGTAAAATAAACCTTATTATTTGTTTTCTTTTTTTTGTGTGTGTGTTGCTTCTATCAGATCTCTCTTGTCAGTACCATGCCTCCTAGTGGTAAAACCACAACATATACCTACTGAAGCTAGAGCACTGCACAATTGGAATGAGTTGACAAAGTGCTATGGATGAGACTCTTTCTTGGTTTCCTAACATATGAGATATTTAAGAACAGTCTGTAAATCTTATCAGTTTTGAGACCACTGTAATGAATTATGTACAGGATAAGTAAGACACCCTGCCCTCACAGACATATTCTTTACAAGCTTTGGGTCCAGCAGCGTCAAATATGAGTGCTGTCTTCAGAGAGCAGTCTTTGAAATATTCTTCTTTAAGTATATTTCATATTGGCATGCATGTCATCAGCCTTCTATTAAGATCTTTGTTCTGACCAAAATAATCCATACAGGAAGGAGCTGAGTTATGATACAGCCTGATGAAATGCATTTCATAAGCCAGTGTTACTGCAGACTCCCATGGCCATTAATCTCTTTGAAATAGGGCTCGATGTAGGCTGTCACTTGCAGACAAATAAGTTTTGTCAGAAACAGCACTGGTGATCTCAAGTTTCTTTGCCAGCAATATATAATCTTATAGTACACTATGTTCTTTTGTGGCTCTGCAAAGTGTGCTGGCAAGAAAATAGTTGAATGCAGATGTCCACATTACTATCATTGGACAGACTCCCATTTGGGTACAGCCACACAGAGCAACATAGTGTTATGCCAAGACATTAATGGTAGTCCTAAATATGCTGTCACAAACTAATGTGACTGAAAAGAATGTCACTTAGACTTGGATAATTAGCGTTGCTTCCAGAAAAGTTCAACTTTGGTAATGTATTGTGATAACAAGGCTACTCCATCAGAACTTGGAAGGTTCTTCTGCTGCTGCCTTGCATTTTGCAGAGTGCCCCAGAAATAAGTACAATTTTGTGAATATGGCAAAAGAACAAAAATATTTACTTCAGTAACAACTAGCTCAAATTCAAACTCCGTCCTAAGCCAAAGATAAGTATAAACTGTCTTTAAGTTAATTGAAGATACACAAGTAGAGAAGATATATTCTTTACAATGTTTTGAAAAGCCAGAACATATCTGAAACTCTGCAAACTATTGAAAACAGAGTACAAGAGCAGTTCTGCATGACCTTTTACATATTTGCAGGTGCTGGTCATTCATGACAACTAGTAAACAGGTCTAGCACATAGGGTAAGCAAAAGTGTCTGGAACAGAACTAGGAGGCAGATCTGCTTTGGCAGTGATGAGTCTGGAAAGAGCAGGATGCTGACACTTCCTTGCTTAAGGGACAAGTTCATTTCTCCCAGTTTTGAGAGCTTCCACTTCACAGTCAATGTGGACTCACTAGATGTGGAGTTACTACCTGCCCTGCTACTTAGGACAGAGACATCACTTGTTGATCTGTGCTGCCTGACAGAGTGCATTGCCTGCAGGTTGAGATAAGAAATGAAACAAACATGCAGTTTGCAGTGGTGAAGGGAGAGCGCAGCTTTACTGGTGATGTCTGATGATCCAAAGAGGAAAATCATAACAATCTCTCCATTTTTATAACTTTCAAAGTGCCCACCCATCATATTATCCAACTAAAGCCCATCTTACTACCATGGTCCCTAAACATCCAATAGGATGGTCCCTTTTTACCTATACTCTACTCCAGTCCAGCCCCAGGCAGGCCTGGAAACCTAACTCGGTGTTTTGTCTTAATACCCCACTAATCTCTACAGAAGAATGCAAACGTGAAAACACAGGCTGTTCTTGGCCCTTAATATTCTAAGTTATCCAGCTACCTAGCTAGAGTAAATTCCTCAAATCTTAAGCATACCCCCTAAGGCATCATGTGAAAAGACTCCAGGCAAGTGACTGACATCAGAGTGGAGGAGCTGGAAGGCTTCAGCATCTTCCTGAATGTTAAAGCACAATCACAACACTTCCCACATATTGTTCGCCTATGTTAATGTCTTTCAGTTTAATATGAATGTTTTCTACTGGATTACATTTGTACTTGGGATATTTTATTTTTTTTCTGCTTTACAGGAATAATACAGTGACCTCAAAGCTGCACATATGGAATAAAAAAAGGAATGTTTTAGATTTTTTGTCTTCTTGAAGATCAGTGGGTCATGAACTTCTATATAAATGACAGGAGCAAGTAATTCCATCTTCCTTTCTGATCCTTGACAAAGAAGCAACAAAAAAAGCTATATCCTCTCTTCATAATAGTAGTATTGCTTTATTGTAAGGTCCACAATGGAGTGCTTTAATCTAGATGAGATTTGGCTGGAAAGGAATCTTCTGTTATAAACTTGCAGACTGAATTTGATATTTAAAAAAAGGTATTAGGCTTCCCTGGGTTGATGTGTTAGATATCGACAGTGGTCTATTTTAGTTTACTGTCCTTGTCTAAGATATTTTTATTAAGGTGCTGTTCACTGCAATTAAGCAACATTTCTGACACTCCTGACTCCAGCTCTTTGCTATTTTTTCTTTGCCATCTTTCCAGCCTCACTGCAAGGCTCAGCCAAAGCACAGCAGCACCATCTCGTGGGTACCTGAAGAAGTTACAGCAACAACATAGTAAAAATTCTAACAGGCGGTTTTTTCACTCTGAGTAGCAGCTGGCACTACCTGCTGAGGGCAGTGATTCCATAGCAGAGCTCATCAGGGAACAGGTGCCTGCAGAAGCAAGGCTTTGTTAGATGGACCCCACAAATTATCCAAATCCAAACTTAGCAATTCAAAAATCCAGAGACTGGACTTGGCTTAAAGTTGGCCATAACAGTACTGTTTAGGGTTATGGATGAACACGTAGATGTCACAGTCAAAACTGGAAAAAATTCTGTGAGGTTAAAAATGCAAAGTTAAATTAACTGCAGGGCACGTGAACACAAAATAATATTTTCCCTGTGTTGTTGCTCATCAAGTGTTTTTTCTCTTTGCTATTGCCAGCTGACTATGTTTATGCTGTAAGTGTAGGAATCAAGCCAAGTGATTGATGAGAAGCCTGCATTCAGGAGTCATCTTAAGGCATTTTTCTCAAGAAATACCTAAATTCTTGTAATTTTTTAGCACAGGTTACTGCATACAATCAACACCATAAGTGGCACAGATGTCCACAAGTGCTTGATCTGTAATCCATAGTGACCATGATTCATGGAGTTATATATGGAAAAATGCATGCTGTGTCCTTTCCTAGACAGCCTGATCTCATTTGTTTCAAGGTGATGGGACATAGAGAGGGTTTCTGTGCTGAAGGAAGAGAGCAGGACAAGGGCAGGTTTTCTGAGCTCCAGATGGGGAGGCCATATCCTAGCCCATGCTTCTGCCAGTGAGACAAATGCAACCAGTATCTCATTGATATTGAACCAGTTTTTATCTTAGGCTTTCAAATAGAGCTCTATTTCCAACACTTGCTTCATGAAAGCTTGTTTTCATCTATAATTCCTCACTAAAATCTACTTTTCACATAGTTTTCTTTTTTAACTTAATTAAATTAAATTAAATTAAATTTAGTTACAATTAAGATTGTAATGAAGTCATGTATCTCAATTTTGTTGCTGAAGACATAGTTTTAATATTTTATTGTTTTAATAAATTGTAACTATTTCAGTAGTATTTGCAATATAATATACAATAAAAAAGCAAGTGTTTAAACATCAATTAAGCCACACGTCCTTCACCATACAATACAGGAATAATTCCATTAAACTAGTGACAGTACTAGAAGCTCCCTGACAAAACACCGCCTCAGCTTGCATGTCTGCCTGTTACGCATGATTTGTACCAAGAAAGGGAAGAAATAAATTTTGTGAGGTTTCTATAACTCTATACACAACTTGAGAGAAATATATTAAAAAACCCTTCAACCGGAACTTGCCTTAAAATGATGTTATGCACCTCAGAGCACCTCATCAACAGTCATTTATACTGCAGAAGAGGAAAGAATAAGACCAGTTGTTGTGGCTGGGATTTGTTTATACAACCATTTTTTTTCTTCCTGCTGTTTTCATTGCATTTTACAACATCAGAGGCTAAGGTTTCAGCACAGTGCGTTCAGCAGCTGCCCTCCTGTGGCTACAGATTCTCTTCAGCTGAAGCAGAGACTTCCAGGAGCATGTGGCTTGTTACAGGAAGCCAACAGGGAGGCTTCCTATATACAAAATACCTATATACAGGTATTTTACGAACTTAAAAAGAATACATGAATTAAGTACAAAGCAGCAAAAAAATGTGTATCCACAGTTACTTCAGAGGATGTGCAGGAGAAGAGAAAGCTCCATGGAAACCTCATAGAAGCCTTTCAGTGCCTAAAAGGGGCCTAGAATAAAGTTGGAGAGGGACTTTTTGCAACAGTCTGTAGTGATAAGACAAGGGTTAATGACTTTAAACTGAAAAAGGGTAGGCTTATACTAGATATTAGGAAGAAATTCTTTATTGTGAGGTTGGTGAGGCAATGGAACAGGTTGCCCAGAGAAGCGGTGGTTAGCTGAGGGTCTGAGCAACCTGGTTAAGTTGGAGACATCCCTGCTGATGGTGGGGAAGTTGGAACTAAATGATCTTTAAGGTTCCTTTGGTCATGACACCTTCTAAACCAAATCATCCTGTGATGCCATGATTCTAAGATTCTGTGCTTTCTTGACCAGATGACCTTGACATACCCCACCTGACAGTAGGAAATAGTTCTTGCTTAGTGTTTGCTGTTCACAGTGGAATAGAGTCTTCATCAAGAAACTGTTTATAGGGATATTTCATGTTTGGTGAAGGAGATGTTCATGCATGTAGGTGAGATGGAAAAGATGCTGCATGGTACAGGTTATGTTGTTATTGTGGGTAGAATGGAAGTTTCAAAGCTTATTATTTCAAAGCTTATGACTCCTTTCGAGTCATGAGGTGCAGAATGGATCCCCTTGCTTTCTAAACTTCTTCTCAGAGAGGAGTCTGAGTGTGGCTGTATCCAATCTTAGCCCCAGACTTCATCAATGGTTTATGTCTAAAGGATTATATAGGTGTGACTGAACCTTTATACAATTTTGTCTTGCAGGATAAAGGAGGACAAACCAAACATATTTATATAAAAATAAAGCATTTTATTTAAGTTGATTTTGATGATGATTAGACTAAAAGATCTTAATCAGAATTAATTACTAAACAGTATAGATAGCTNACCAGTTTTTATCTTAGGCTTTCAAATAGAGCTCTATTTCCAACACTTGCTTCATGAAAGCTTGTTTTCATCTATAATTCCTCACTAAAATCTACTTTTCACATAGTTTTCTTTTTTAACTTAATTAAATTAAATTAAATTAAATTTAGTTACAATTAAGATTGTAATGAAGTCATGTATCTCAATTTTGTTGCTGAAGACATAGTTTTAATATTTTATTGTTTTAATAAATTGTAACTATTTCAGTAGTATTTGCAATATAATATACAATAAAAAAGCAAGTGTTTAAACATCAATTAAGCCACACGTCCTTCACCATACAATACAGGAATAATTCCATTAAACTAGTGACAGTACTAGAAGCTCCCTGACAAAACACCGCCTCAGCTTGCATGTCTGCCTGTTACGCATGATTTGTACCAAGAAAGGGAAGAAATAAATTTTGTGAGGTTTCTATAACTCTATACACAACTTGAGAGAAATATATTAAAAAACCCTTCAACCGGAACTTGCCTTAAAATGATGTTATGCACCTCAGAGCACCTCATCAACAGTCATTTATACTGCAGAAGAGGAAAGAATAAGACCAGTTGTTGTGGCTGGGATTTGTTTATACAACCATTTTTTTTCTTCCTGCTGTTTTCATTGCATTTTACAACATCAGAGGCTAAGGTTTCAGCACAGTGCGTTCAGCAGCTGCCCTCCTGTGGCTACAGATTCTCTTCAGCTGAAGCAGAGACTTCCAGGAGCATGTGGCTTGTTACAGGAAGCCAACAGGGAGGCTTCCTATATACAAAATACCTATATACAGGTATTTTACGAACTTAAAAAGAATACATGTATTAAGTACAAAGCAGCAAAAAAATGTGTATCCACAGTTACTTCAGAGGATGTGCAGGAGAAGAGAAAGCTCCATGGAAACCTCATAGAAGCCTTTCAGTGCCTAAAAGGGGCCTAGAATAAAGTTGGAGAGGGACTTTTTGCAACAGTCTGTAGTGATAAGACAAGGGTTAATGACTTTAAACTGAAAAAGGGTAGGCTTATACTAGATATTAGGAAGAAATTCTTTATTGTGAGGTTGGTGAGGCAATGGAACAGGTTGCCCAGAGAAGCGGTGGTTAGCTGAGGGTCTGAGCAACCTGGTTAAGTTGGAGACATCCCTGCTGATGGTGGGGAAGTTGGAACTAAATGATCTTTAAGGTTCCTTTGGTCATGACACCTTCTAAACCAAATCATCCTGTGATGCCATGATTCTAAGATTCTGTGCTTTCTTGACCAGATGACCTTGACATACCCCACCTGACAGTAGGAAATAGTTCTTGCTTAGTGTTTGCTGTTCACAGTGGAATAGAGTCTTCATCAAGAAACTGTTTATAGGGATATTTCATGTTTGGTGAAGGAGATGTTCATGCATGTAGGTGAGATGGAAAAGATGCTGCATGGTACAGGTTATGTTGTTATTGTGGGTAGAATGGAAGTTTCAAAGCTTATTATTTCAAAGCTTATGACTCCTTTCGAGTCATGAGGTGCAGAATGGATCCCCTTGCTTTCTAAACTTCTTCTCAGAGAGGAGTCTGAGTGTGGCTGTATCCAATCTTAGCCCCAGACTTCATCAATGGTTTATGTCTAAAGGATTATATAGGTGTGACTGAACCTTTATACAATTTTGTCTTGCAGGATAAAGGAGGACAAACCAAACATATTTATATAAAAATAAAGCATTTTATTTAAGTTGATTTTGATGATGATTAGACTAAAAGATCTTAATCAGAATTAATTACTAAACAGTATAGATAGCTATAACTACTAGTATTAGTATAGTGCACTGTTTTTGAAGCAATATTGAACAAATTATATTAAAGCTAGTAAAAACAATTACTAAGTTGAGATTGATGTTACTCACCTATATTAATCAATTACAATGGGCTCTTTTGCTCAGCCTTGAGGAGTAACCTTAAGGGGTGTCCTCACTCAAAGGAGGAATCTCCACACACACTCTGAGAAGGGGTATGTTGGAAGACCCTGTCATTAAAATGTGGGACTGGTCTTTTATATTATAAAGTGACTGACTGACAGTCATATGTCTCCAGGCCAGCTGTGTCAGCTCAGCATCTTTAGATAATTAATCAGTAGAATGTTTGTTCCTATATCAGGTACTTTATCAGGTCTGCCACATCTCCACATCAGTATAAAGATGTTTAACTTTGGGATTGATGAATCAGGCTGATTTTGGCATTCTTCATCACCAAAAGCAGCATGATACCCTCTTCCACCACTGAGAGCTTTGCAAATAAGGTATTGTTGGAATTGTTTTACCCCTACTCTAAACAGAGTGTCATGCTACAGTAGGGTTCAGAGACCTCCTACCAGCCAGCAATCAAGTCCTGGATCTTTAGATAGTAAATGACAATGATGGACAGCCTGCTGTATAAACCAGTCCTTCCCAAAGGTGTAACAATATACTTTTCATATTGGAGCACAAACCAGAAATTCAAAGAGCCTTTCCTTTGCTTCTAGACCCTTTGGGCATATGTTCACTCTGTAAATCCTTCTTGGGTCTGAGCTCTCCCAGCCTTTAACAGCTGGAGCATTTAGCCGCTTTCCTCTACAAGCTAAGTCTAAATATATCTTTGGAGACCTTCCTGAGCAATGAGTGTTGACTGACAGGATTTTGAAAGCCTCATCCTACTCCCAAAGTCATCTGTTTTCAGAGTGATCCATATTCAATGCAGGACACTCCACAAGAGAGGTTGCTGAGTTCCTGCCTGGCCTAGCAAGCGTTGGAGATGCATTGCATTAGCAGTAACCTCAGTGTTCTCCTACTCCTTTCCTGCACAAGCAGGACCATAGGCAAGAAAGTTGCATTTCACTGAGATGTTATAATAAAATCAGATTTTTTTTTAAATTTACAAAATGGAAATATTAAAATAAAATTTAAAATAGTCCACCCATTTAATGAATACAATTTTTTTATTATATTAAGTACAACGTCAAAGAGGGTGCAGGACAGTAAAGAGAATGTTCCTAATTTTCTAAACATGAAGTTTTCGTATTTTCTTTGAAAATAGTTAATTATCATAAGTAAAAAAATATCATAGTAGACAAGATTTTTTCCACTAAGAAAATCAAAAGAAGTATTTTAAAATGCCCATGGACATATTCTATCTGTCATTTTTGTAATGCAAAAGATTTGAAAAATCTTTACAAATTTTTTTTTCTTTAATGTTTCTGTGTCAAAGAAAAATCTTACAGCTGTTGAACAATATTTTTCTGGTTCTTGTAACAGTAGTCTCATATTCAGGAAATAGAAGCAGACATGAAAGACAACCTGAATATTTCTATTAATGGTTCACTTTTCAAATGCAAACAGAAGGAAATAGTTTTTACTGTAGTTTTCATCTGAGAAGCAGATAGCAACAAGTCTAGTAAGAGCCTAGATCTTCAAAGCTGACTGAGAATACTGGCTGTGCACAGTACAAGGTGCGAATATCCAGACCTTGGATAGCGTAATCCTGGAGAAATATCCCTTAGGAATTAATAAATGGTACTACAGCTAGGCATAGCTGTCCACATACACAAATGCAGAGTAGAAATCACTAGATTAATGGTAGCTCATAAAAAGGTTTGACCATACAATGGATCAAAATGTAGCTCAATCATACCTTGTTGGTGTAGAAAAGTCAACCTGTAAACTTTGAGTGTACAGACAGATGGGAGCATGGACTACAAGGTGCACAGGGTGAACCTTTTTTTATCTTTCCAACTCTGATACAACCTCAGCCAGATTACTCTATATAGTTTAATGCAGGCTTTTAAAACAAGAGTAGAGAAAATGGGGAGATTCCAAATGGAAGGAAAAGAGGCTGTTCAGAAATTCAAAAATGTTTACAATGAATCACTGGGTTTACCTAGTCTTAGAAAAGAAGAAAAGGAGAATGATGGGAACAGGTTAACAAGAAACAGATGTTGCTTCAGTATGGAAGCTTCTAAATCTGTCCTTCATGGCCATGGTAATAGGATGAAAAGCAAATGGCATGAATTGCACCAAGGACTGTTAAATATTAAGAAAAACTTTCTAATGTTAAAGACACTGGAGTAGATTGGCAATGAGTGTCACAGTGTTTTGAGCACTGATATCCTGAAAGATCTCTCAGATAGCCTCTAGGGATCTATTCTGGGACAGGAGGAAGTATGAGACAGCTCCAGTGAGGACAACTAGACCCACAATTCTACACTTCGAGGACAAAGTTGCTAATGGGGCAGGAGCCCTCTCCCATTCAGTCTGGGGCAGTGCTTTCCAAATACACCACAAATGGTCCCTCTCCAGGTAGCCTGCTGGGAACCATTTAAAATGCTGAATCTGGAGGTTAGAATAAAAGGGAACAGTTCTGTTTAAAGTCAGCGCTTCAAATGAAAAATAACTCACAGGAATTCTCTGTCATCTTTCTCCTAGAACAGCCAAAGCCAAATTTATGAAGTCAGGTTGGGAAACAGCATCAAAGCCCATTGGTGTCTTTGATAAAACTTGCCAAAGAACACATTTGTGCAGTTTCCATACCATGTCTATGCCTTTGAAATCTGAAGGAAGAGAATCAGGAAATCAGTACTTCCAGACGACAAAAGGCCTACATTGGCACAACCACTTTTAACACAAAAGTGAGGCTTGAAGCAGAGAATAAAAAACAGTAAATAGTTTTTTGTTTTTTTTTTTTTTGGGGAAAAGTACTTACAACATCTCACATAGAGGTTGTCTGCAAAGCTCCAGTAAGATATATTAGTGATATGATACCGTGTTTGCATTTTGGCAGGATTTGTCAGGCATTTAGTCAACCCACAAGTTCATATGTGCTGGGAAGACAGCCCTTGAGGAGTTCATGGCAGTGGTCACAGCTCTTCTACCTCCACCTTCACC
>VYZS01043714.1:31818-45169 GCA_013400695.1 Neodrepanis coruscans | reverse complement strand
CCCCCAGATGGCAAACCCTTCTCCTCCTGCCACCACTAAACATACAAATAAATCAAGATATGATCTGCTAACATATTCAAAATGATGTTTGGCCTGACTATTTTTTTTTTAGCTTCAGACATCAATTTCATTTCGTAATGAATACATGCTTCATCTCATAACATTTCATTTTTCATACATTTAGCAAAATTGCTTAACTGATACTTTTTTCCCCCCAAACAGCTTCATTCCTACACTAAAAACATGCAAATCAAAGACTTGCACTCTTATATAATGGGCAGAATTCCCTACTGTTGGTTCAACGGCTAAATTATAAAATATTCATAATAACTACATTTTTTCCCAATATTAATTCAGCATCTTGACTTTTTTTTTCCTGAAAACCACAGTGAGATACATGGATGGAATTTTATTCCAGCTGTATTTTCATTTTTTCCTTGCTCCCCTCTCCAGGGAAGAACCTCCCCAGCTCCCACCCTGTGCTCCCCAAGCTGCAGCATTATCAGAACCCTGGTGAGGCACATCCAGCCTCCCTCCCTAAGCTTAATGCCCTTTGCAATTCCTGTCTGAGCAGTTGTTAGCTGAAGACAAGACGACTTATTTCTATTCATTCCCTGCATAATCCACCTCATGAATTCACACCTCACCTACCCTCACATTCAAGGACCCAGAAATACAATATTTCCTACTGTGTGTTTTAAACCCACATCCTCCTGGAGACACGATAAGAGCTTAATAGCTTTGACACCGCTCTGTTTTCATATTCATGCATAAGTTATGGATACAGCAACAGATCAGCACTCCTTTGTGCTTGGCACTGGCTCTGCTTCGCTGCCTCAAAGTGAGGCAAGGCCAGGTTTTAATGCCAGGGATGCTCCATTCAATGCCAGTGTGACCAGGTTTTAAAAGCCACCCTGTACCACTTCATTGCCGCAGATGTCCTTTACATCTGGCAAGGGCCGTTTCTCTGCGTGTCAACAGTAATTCAGTTTAACAGCTGTCTCTTTTGACAAGCTTAGTGTCAGACTCTAAAATGACAGGGTGACAGTTTTCCTTTTCTTTAACAGAACGTAGAGCAAATTAACTGTTTGAGTGCAGGATCACCCGGCGCCTCCCGAGGAGGGGTTTTTTCCCAGAGTCAAGGGAAGGAGAGCAGGGATTGTTGGGATCCTGGAGGACCTGACAAATCAAGAGCTGAGATTTTTACCTGGAATCCAAGCGTTCAGCACCCAGAAAACCTTCAGCTGAGCTGAAAGAAATGTGGGAGGCAAACACTGGGGATTTGCAAACTGGTGTGGTGAGTGATTTCCCGGAATTGCATAAAGACACTGGAGAATTTTCCATACAGTTACAGAATCACAGAACATGCAGAGTTGGAAGGGACCCACAGGGATCATCCAGCCCAACTCCTGGCCATGCACAGGCCCATCCCTGAGTCACACCACTGAGAAGGATCAGTGCTTGTTAATTCAGCAGCTAAAGGCACCCTGTGGCTCAGCTTTCCAATGTCACATCACACAAACAGGTTTCCCACAAATTTCAGGCACAAAATTTCAGCATCATTTCTGTAGGACTCCAGCTCTGCCCTAGATAACACTGCACAGCTTAATGATTGACACCTTGAGCACCAAAATCAGCTTGTGGACAAGAACTAAAGATGTGATTTAGGAACCACCAGTAAGTGCTACAAAGACACTGCTTTAATCTGGTGCAGGAGGGAGTTTTATGAGGCTGTATTAGGCTCACATAAAAGTGAAGTTAAAACATATAAACACTATATGTACTTAAGCCACTTGCTGGTGTGAGTTGTACACTGAGCCACCTCCTTGTGTCCATGTCCTACCAGAGCTGAGCACTGAGGACAAAGGTTGTGTCCCCAAAATCAGTTCTTGGCCAAGCTCAAAGTAACTGCAGTGGGACTTGACTGCAGCTCACACAGTTTAAGTCATTTTAAGAGCTATGAAAGCCTTTCTGCTGTCTGTTCCTGGGTAAGCAGGTAAAGCACCAAAAAAAATAACTTCAATGCCTTTAGTAATTGCTTTTGTTTGCTTATTTATATCTTGTCAGAAGGATGACATTTTTTACAAAAAACACTGGCACAGGTTGCCCACAGGGTTGGAAGATGTCCAACCCCTGGAAACCTTCAAGGTCAGGTTGGAGGGGGCTTGGACCAACCTGGGATAGTGGAAGGTGTCCCTGTCCATGGCAGGGAGGGGACTGGATGAACTCTGAGGTCCCTTCCAACCCAAACCATTCTGTGATTCCAAGCAATCACTTATTCTGCACCAGCAAAACTTGTGTGTCCCTGTGCTGCAGGAACTGGGACAGAGCTGCTGATGGAACCCCCTCCCTCCTGAGTCCCTTCTTACCCACAAAGCCTGTCTGCTGATTTCCATATCCCAGGAATTCTCAGCCAGGGGTGAGTGTCTGCAAAGGGAACATATCGCTGGGGTTTTATTAATATATCATGAAGCTCAGTTAAGCTGCAAACACATAATTTTACCACAACACCAGCCCCCTGGGAGTGTGCAGGTCACTGGGGTTGGGGGGTAGGTTGCCATTAGTGTTGCACTCATAGCTCAGCTACACAAAACACACAGAACACGCTTTGGATAGAAGCATATCCAGAATATACAGGACTTCAGAATAACTAGGAGAGAATAATTCCAAATATTTAACCTCCCTAAAATTTCCCTCACTCCTGAAACACCAATAATCCTGTAAGTTAAGCTGAACAGAGTACTATTCAGCTGTGAATTTTATGGCTACCCTCTCCACCTCTTATGAAGTGTGAAAAGAGGCTTCATATCTGTCAGTCTTTGCTCCAAAATGACTTTCGCTGATTACTTAAACTTTCGTTAAATAAGCTTTGCACAAGCTGTAAAAACAGAACACAGTAGGGAAAAAATTGGCTCTCTTTTAAAAGTGCTGTAAAGTCTCTTTTTGAATGAGTAATTAGAAATGTGTAAACTCTTTTATGGATATGTGAGAAGCACACACACAAAAAAAAATTTGACATTCCATGCAAGAATTTCTGTGTGCTATCAGATTTCATTGTATTTCACAGAGACCTAAACTATACAGACCCAAAATACACAGACATTAGTGGACATGGGTTATTTGCCAAGAAGGCATTTACATACAGTATAAGTAAAACATCCTAATTTCAATCTGTGACAATGGATACTCACATTCTTAAAGAGAAATCAGAGCTGTTTGTCTTTCCACTCATATTTATACAGATTGCAAAGCTGTTGACAGAGCACGATTTGAGCTGGGCCTTTCCAACTGCTTACTGTTATTTTTATTGCCATTGTCAGATATCTTTTCTGGATCCAGAACCAAGATGAGATGAAGAGGTTCTGATATCCCAAAGCCATAGAGGAACACAGAGCCCAGGTGGTCAGACCCCGAGTCCCACCGCTGTCCCTCTTTCCTTTGAAAACTCCCCTTAATTCATCCAATCCATCTTTATTTCCCACACACACACACTCTGCAGATGCTCTGCAACCCCCTTATACTTTCATTTTTTTCGGCTCCTCTCCCTCCCCTCCAAACTTGCATCATTTGTGCTGCAAAACTTGCTTTTCCTTTGAGCCTCGCGAGCGGCTCCGCAGCGGGAGGGGAAACAGCTCCGGCTCCAAAGAAGCGCAAGAAATCTGCGGATGAGGAGGGATGGGGTGATGCCCTGTGTGATCCCCCGCCTCCCTGGGGAGAGGGGACAGGGCATCTGGGGGTCGTGGGGCTGGGAAGTGTCCCCCCCTCCAAAGCGGTAGGATGTTTGCTCGGAGAGCCGGGGGATGTCACGCTGCGCACACGTACTGTGCACTATAAATAGGAATGTCTTCCCCTGCTCCTCGCCACGGCAAAAAAGCGGCAGGAGGGGAAATAGTCTCAAATCTGTGCCGTTTGCAAGGCAAACAGAGCCAGGCTCATTCCCTCCGCGGCAGGGAAGCCGTGGGTAGGGGGTACTCATCCCCCCAGCCCTGTGGAATCGGGGAAAGCAGAGCCCAGCTGATGATTCTTGGGGGGGAAAGAGCTGCCCCAATACACGCTGCCCAACCTTCCCATCCCAGTGTGTCCCACTTCCCCCTCCACGGGCAAATCCAGCCCCTCTCCGAGGAAGGTGAGGGTCTCCGAGGAAGATGAGGGTCACTGAGGAAGGTTTAGGTGGTTTAGATGCTCCCCAGAGCATCCCCGTTGGAGGGGACAGCAACCACACGCTGCTCCCTCTCTCAATCCCACGGATTTCCAGCCTGGAAATAGCAGGGAGGACTCTGGAGGAGAGCAAAGAGCACCACAGTGTTCTCTCCCTTAAAAGATAGTAGTAAAATATCTCCATAGCAAAGTTCTTGTCACCATTATTATCATGATTATTTTAATCCCCTCGAGAGTGAGCTGGACCTCATCTGCAAAGCCAAGAGCCCTGTCGATAGCAGTGATTGCACCTCTCCTGCTTCCCACCACCCTGCTCCAAAGCACTTCTCTGGCAAAGCATTCCCAGGCACAATTTGGTGCCAAGTCTGTTACAAAACCAACCAGGGTGCGAATGTTTTCGAGGAGAAGAACAAAAGTAGGAGAAAGGAAAAGGCTTCACACATCTTGAGTGTGGAGAATGTATTTAGTGCTCCCAGAATCTATTAGATGGAGTGATCCAGGCAATTCATTGTTTTGTCAATACCTTTTATTTTGATTTAATAACTTACAAAGCCTCTGGTCTATCTGGTAGATCAGCCTCAACTTTCTTTACACAACCCCACTTAACTCCCAAACACTTTAACTTTCAGGTCAAATCTCTGTCATAGTGATAAATGGGACTATTTAAATTTTTATCACCAAAGAATTCTCTCCGGTGTCTTTTCCACTATCAGATTTCAAACCCAAAATAACAGGATACTTATTATTTTTTTGTTACCCACCACACACAAGGAAGGAGTGTCTGCAGAAAGCACAGATGTCGTGGGGAAACATCTGTAATTTGTCTGCACCAGCCTCATTTCCACAGGCACTTCATACACAGGGAAGCACAATATTTTCAAGGAAAATGTGTGAAAATAGAGGGAAAAAAGCCTAATATGGGATATATACACTAAGTGCAGTCTGGCCTGTGCTAACAAATAAACAGCTCTAAGCATTTTACCCTCCTGGGCTCGATACAGAGGCCCTGAGAGAAGTTTAATCTGATTTGGCTGCCTGTGGCTTCATTAAGAAACTAAGAAAAACTGCTGCAAAGTCAACAAATTTTTAGCTATTATTATTATTATAAATAATCACCTGGTTTTCCTGCCAATAATCAGGACCCCAAATACAATCTTTATAGCCCTAAGCAGGCGATAGAACATGTTTAACCTCTCCCTTAAATGGTATTAAATGCTGTGGCTACTGTACAGATAATAAAAACAGATAGTGCAGGAACAGCCCAGTGTTTCATGACAAGTTACAAAGAGTTCTACTGAAAGAAAAGCAAGAGCAAGAAAGGTTAAATAAACAGAAACCACAGTGCCTCCCATCTTTCTTACATTAACTTTCCATAACTATAAAGGAAAATTTCCGCTCCCCGTGATTGGATTTCCCAGATCTGTGCATTAAATATTTACTTCTGACTATAAACTTATAGGAGCTGCAAACAAAAACTAATTTGCATTATTAATGATGCAAGAAATGCGATGCTTAGTCCCTTAAGATTTGTAATAAAGGAGGAAATGTTAGAGATTTACTTTCTTTTTCGTTTTAAAAGGCAAGTTAAAACGATAAAACTTATTTAATTAACAGAGTCTATTTATGAATTAGTTGTTTCTGCCAGCAAGAATGTTTTAAAAAAAAATAAAAAAAAAACTGTCTGAAATGAGGCTGAGACTACAAAGAGTCCATTTTCAGCTTGGGAGTCTCAAGGGAAAAATCAAAGGGTTTCTTTCTTTCAACAGTTTGGGTGAGATGATATTTTGAGATGTTGACAGCTGCCAAACTGCAGAGCCACTGAAGAACCACCAAACTGAAATCGTTTTTATCTCTCTGAATTTTCCTAAATATTCAGCCCCACTTCCTTTTACAGCTCATGACTGAAATTTCTACTTGGTTACAAGGTGGGTTTTTTTTTTTTCCTGCTTCTTCAATGCTCTGGGCCAAACATCCTCTGTTAAAATCAACCATAAATAATAGAGCACCACTCTTTCTACTTCTAGTAGTGTTTCTATTATAATAATGCATTAATTGGATTTCTTTTCCTCCTTATGTGCCCAGTGTGGAACCAAATTTCAATGGTTCATCATCTTAATCATCTCTAGCACACTCAACATCCTCACACTGTTTGCTTACAAGACATTAGCAAAACAGAATTAATAATCCTCAATAAACAGAGTCGAATTAACAGCCAACATTTAGAACTTCTCTTCTACACTTCTGACAGAAGCTGTTTCTAAGATTCAAAACAAGCCAGCCTTTAGTTAAAAATAATTACAGAAATGGTAATTAATAATAATAACAATAAACAGTGCTTTGCATGCAGCTCATACCAGTGTTCATTTTCCATTTTCTTGCTAATTCCTGTCTCCACTGCTAAAGTCACCCCTCTTTTTCCAGCTCCTTCATCTCCACTGGTCCCATGCCCAACCTTGGGGTGGTTTCTCCTCTGCCTCAAACATCTGCCCACAATTCCTCTCAAAGCCTCTTCCCCCCTGGACAATCACTCTGGATTAACTGTGAATTAAAAAATAGTTCAAGACCAGAGGTTGAAATATTGGCCACTGCAGACATTGGGTATCTTTAAAAACAGAAGTTGTGTCAGGAATTATCAGGAGAGTTTCATGCCAAGCAAAGACAGTGGTGTAAGAGAGAATAATATTCCCTGCTCCACTCACAGACCTCTTCCAATCAGCAAGCCCAGGACCAATTCCCAGTTATTGATGAATTAGAATGGATTTCTATCATTTTTTAAGTTTGTTAGTGCAGAAGGCAGCACGTAACTATTTTAGGAGAGTTCCTGTCAACACTGAGAGATAAATATTCTCCTCTTCCAAGGAGACCTTTCCACACTGTTATGCTGCTAAACAGTAAGATACAACACCCAAAGTCCTCTCTAACTCTGAAAATAAGAGAGAGATATAATCAATTATTATTAACTTGGTGCTTTTAGGATGAAGAAGCATTTCCATGGCCAGCAGTGGCCACTCAACACCAAGAGGAGTCAAAGAAGAGTTGTGTTCACCTCCCATTAACCCCCTCCCTGAAGCTGGACATTTACATTTGAAAACAGTACCTGTCACTCCCACAAACCAGGTATTTTTTTCTTTTCTGTTTGAACCTGAATGAAAAAAAAAATCCCAATCCCCTGGTGTCTGAGATCAAAGAGGGGAAGAAGGGAACTCTTGGGATGGGGTTTGGCATTAACACAGCACTAAAAAGGAAGAGCAGCTGGGCAGTGAGGAGGCAAATCCTGCTGAAATATGATTAAGTGACACTGAAGATAAGGAAAGCCACGAAAACTGAAGGGCAGGTAAGGAGATTTTAAGTGCAATATAAAAGGGGATTTGTGGCACATGTAATTCTTCCTTTAACTGATTATTAAACAGAATTTTTTGCCTCTCAATTACAGCTACAGATCATTTTGTTTCTGTCTGTGCTCTCTACAAGGATCAGTGGAAGCTGAAGGTGTTTGGCACTTCTGTATCTCCTGGAAGTTTGTGTTTGATTCTCACTCACAAAGAGCGTTTCCAACTGAAAATGGAAATGGGAGGCATGAAGGGAAGAAGATGCCATGAAGTATCACCAGCATTCCC
This sequence comes from Neodrepanis coruscans, assembly GCA_013400695.1. Classification (NCBI taxonomy): domain Eukaryota; kingdom Metazoa; phylum Chordata; class Aves; order Passeriformes; family Philepittidae; genus Neodrepanis; species Neodrepanis coruscans. The sequence continues at coordinate 37,394 of VYZS01043714.1, read as the reverse complement.
AGGAAAAAAGCTCAGGATTTTCCAGAAAGCCACGATTTCATTGCAACCACACTCCAAATCAAGCTGTATCCATCCCCGTTTGTGACCAGGAAGCAACTAGAAAGTCTTGTGTAAGTCCAATGGGATGGAAAACCTCGATTTGATACCTTTTTTAATGATTTTTGCTGATGCAATGGGTTGCAATTTTCAATAAATTACTAATGGTGGGCGACTCCTCGTTCTCAGCACTAACAGAAATAGGTTTTATTCTCACCTCTCTGCTCATGCCCACGTCCCCCAAACCCAGCCCTCACTGTGCCAAGTTTCTCTGGAGCTCCTTTAGAGACCTAAATGGACTGGAGTACCCAACCCTCCTGCTTCCCACTGGGACAACCTGCTCCAGAGGCGGCCTTTCATCTCCTGTGCTGCTGTTTCATCTCAGCATTTCTCCTATTTTTTCTGCCTCCCAGAGAAGAAGATTTAAGTGAGTCTTGAAATTCAACAGGAAAAGGGGAAGACAGGGAGGGAGTAAGTGAGGAATGGATGGAGGGATGGATGAAACATCTCTTATCTCTTTTTTTGGGCCAGTCCCAAGTATTTTACTGTGCTTTTCCATGATCCAATGGGCTCCTCCAAGCCCTCTCTGAGCTGTGCTGCTCACTCTGCTCCAGCAGAAACGTGGGATGGAGAGGGAGAGGGAAGGGCAGGAGTGTGCACAGCATTCCAGAGGTAGGGACCTTCATACCAACCCTGCCAAACTGACATTCTCTGCATGTAAAATCTGCATTTAGGTTTTATTTGCACTGGAAATCCTGGCTCCTGCCTGTGGCTGGGATTGGGCACATGTGGTGTGTGAGCTCCTCCAGCATTGCTTGTGGCCAGTTAGAAAAATCACATAATCCACCGCAGGTTTCAAACATAATTTAAACCTGCCAAGTCTCATAAGTTCCAAGAAGGCAAATTTACCCTAAAGAGAATGGTTTCCACTTTCTAGATTTTATAATCAGCTCCCTGGCACAGGGACCTGCCACCAAAGAAGTCTTTTCTACAAGCACATAACCAAGGGAAGCCTTGCACTGCGGTGGGGTCTAATGTGCTGATGAATATTCCAGTGTCAGCTCTGGCTCAAGGGATGGGCTTTCACCTCAGATCCCCTCCTTTGAACGTGTCTCACACTTGCTGAGTGCTGAATAATTCAGCAGCACCGGCAGAAGGACACCCGAGATGTGTTCCCAGCACAAGGAACTGCCTTGCCCGTGTCCTGCCCCGTGTCCCTGCTCCTCCAAACACCACCCTTGGAAAGGCTGGATCACCCATTTACATCTCTCCCTTGCAAAGGGGAGCACATGGAAGAAGGCATGGCTCCAGCAGGCTGCCAGGGGGAGATCTCCCTTGGGTGCTGAGCAGTGGGTGCAGCACCCAGGCAAGTTTGGACTCCAGAGCCAGGGGGGATGCACCTCCCCTGATGAGCAGCATTTATTTCTCTTATCATCTGCACAACCACAGCTGATGTTTCCCATTCATTTGAGAGCCTCTCTGCAGTTTGCAAACACTCACCCACCCCATGTGAGGCGAATCCTTTCCTGCTCATTTTACAGACACGGAACGTGGCTGAATTAATATGATTGTGAAACCTTTCTCTGCCAGATTCCCCTGCCTGTGTCACCATATTTAACCCTCATTATCCAACCAGAGCTGCCTGGGGGAGCAGCTTTCCAACATAATTGTTAGGGATCTGCTATTTCTTTGGGATTTCACCTATTTTCCAGGCATTTGATGATTTTTTTTCCCCCCCTCCTTTTTGCCCGTTTCAAGTTTCCACTCCAGCACCAAATGCTTTCCCCTTTCCCTACCTCTGTTAACACGAGGCAGATCAAACAAACACAAAAGTGTTTTCTCAAAAAATAATCATTAAGCAGATCGTGGAGTTTAGTTCAAGTGACAGCTGAATATTTGTTTCATTAATAAGTCATTTGCAATTAATTCGGGGAGTCATTTCTCAAAGAACAGTGTGATGTTTCCATGGTTTTTAAGTGGCAAAACACGAGTCATTCTTTGACAAAATTTCAGCACAAAGTGCTCGCAGGCATCCAGTGGAAAAATCCAGCCTCCAAGGGGGAGTGTCCCCGTGATGTGGGAACGTGGCTCCAATTAGTGGGGAGGCACCTACACACAGGATGCAAATAACTGCAGCATTCAGGGCTGGAATTTCGGGTGCATTAGGGCTCATTCAAATTCTCAGTATTGAAGTTACTATTTTAAGGGGAGGGGGTTCCACTTAAGGCTCTAAAAAACCTTTCTCTGTGCTGGAAAAACAGCAACACCTCCAGTACAAAGGGTTCCATTTATCTCTTTTCAAAAGGTTGGATGAGCAAATGATTGTGGTCCTGCCTTCTGAAACCAAAGATTCTCCAGCTCACAAAGGCTCCTGAGGATTTCAAATCCCACCAGGAATTATGGGATTATGGACATCCCTCCACTGCTGAGCATCTTCCCTTGGAGATCCAAAGGTCTCCATCCTCCAGCCCACCAAGGTCACCTTGGGATGGAATGGGCACCATTTCCACGGGTGTTTTATTAAGAATTAAACTATTTCCCCCCTTTCACAGTGGTTTTTCTAACTTTAATAACTGACACCATTTGGGAATAAATAACACAGGGAAGTTCCTCTAATCCTGGACACCACTTCCCCTCTAAATCCCAGATCCTGCTACATGGCCAGCAAAAATGAAGGACATTTCTAAGCTCTAGAAAGAGCCACAATTGTTGCCAGATCACCTTCTCAATAACCTTCCCCCCAAATTACAGGTTGGAGAGTTGTCTCTAATCATTAACAGCCTGAAGGAAAAGCACATTATAAAGCAACAAACCTCTAATCAAGAGTGGGAGCTTTGCAGGAGAGGGAAAAAAAAACTCCTTAACAAGCAAGTTTTTTTAGAAAAAAAATCAAACTCTGCTTTGGCACATACAGTGCAGCAAAATTAAAAGGTTGGGAAAAGTGTTAACATCATAAATTTCTACCTACTTGCCATGTAATTTGCTGGAATTCCAATTTTAGAGGGAAGTGCTTCCAGGTTTTCATATTCAGCAACAAGGGGGATAATTATATTAATGAACTGATGCAGCTCAGGAGGGACACGACAGAGAGCTGATAAAAAAAGTTGGCAAATATTTGGTTTGGATTAAAAATTGAAATAAAAATCATTTTTTAAAATTTCAAAATTTCAACTTGTCCCAGCAGAGATGAAAGGAGAGTATTTGGGGGTCTAAAAGGCAAAGTTTTAGACCCTTTTTTAAAAACCTTTAAGTGGAAAGGTTTGTAATGAGACAGAAAAATCAGGTGAAAATTAATCTTTGAAACATTCTTGTAATGCCATAACTTATAAGCTAAAAAGTAATAAAGTTGAGTGAGAGAATCTATAAATTATCCAGTAAGAAAAATTAGAAATAATCAGCTACTTTGCACCTTCCATCAATACAATGTGAGTTGCTGCACAATTATTTCCATGAGAAGATGGGACTTGGCCCTGAATTAAATTTGCAACCATTACTTTGATCCAGTTTCCACTGGAGCAAATGAAAAGATCACCATTAAATTCAGTGAAAGCTGGATTAGACTCTGGTCACATTCACAGTGGGGAGAAAAAAAAAATAACCCAACCTTTAATGGTTATTTATGGCAGAAATTCCAATGGAAAAAGCAAAATTGGTGCAAATGTGTTGAAGAATTTGAAGGGGAAAAAGCACAGTTGATGTAAAATATGACTCCACTAAAAAAGAGATTACTAATTACTCTGAATACACTTATAGGAAAGCTACAGATGTAATTAAATGGCACAAATATACTTGGAAATCCAATTATAGCAGTGGAGCAATGATTACAGTGTTGCATGAAGAGTTAAAGTAAAATATGAGACCAGATAAATGGGTATATTAGAAAGGCATTATTAGATTTTCCTGCATTTATCCACCACTGAGAGCCACCAACCCTCCAAGCCAGGGGCAAAGAGGATAAAAAAAAATAGAGAAGAATGAGTTTTCTTGCTAAATAGAGTCAACAATTGAGATATTTCTCCTAAAAAAAAGGTAAAAATTCAGAGGTACCAATAAATGACTTATACAACAAATCAAAAATTTGAATCTTATTCCCAGTCCTGCACAATTCCACCACAATTATCCACTTTTGCAAGCACCAAACCAGCAAAGAAGTACAACTTGGAGAGGATTTACTGCAGAAAGTTGAAAGATCTCCGAGAAAACATAATATACCAATAAAAGGCCAATTATTGCAACCATCAATATTCAGGAGTGAGCTACCAGGGAAAGGAGATGCAGATTCCATTAGGAAAAAATACAGCCATGCCTGTCCTCTGCCACAGGGACATTACTTAGACAGGGGAAAAGGGACCCTCATTTGATTTGTAGGTTTAAATAATAATTTGATACTTCACCCATGATGCCCCAAAAATTAACATTTACAGCAAACAAAATGCATGTCCCCCTCTGATTTAAAATTAAAATAAGTCACTTCTTGCTCTGCTTTCTCTTTAGATTCACTTTGACTTAAAATATATGGATATTTATAGTACATACCAGGTTTGCCAGCTCTTGAAACATTCAGCAATTGCCAGAAACTTGCTGAAATCTCCTAAAACTTTACCTGGGTTTAAAATTTAAACATAAACCAGGCACCACTTGCAAGAGGTCTTTGTGAAAATTCCTCTCTGGTGAATTGGGAAATGCTTCTTTGGGGGGGGTTCTCCATTAATAAACACCTGCATTTAGCCCTGTTTTGCAGTTTATCCTTATTTTCCAATCACAGGGAGAGGGGCTGGGAAAGGTTTCACTTTATAAGGTCACACAGACTTGTAAACTCCCAGGTACAAATTGGGTTATTAACTTAATTAAAAGGGAGGGGAGGGGGGGAAGAATGAAAATAACCCCCCAAACAGCCTTTTATTCTGCTTTTGCTGCACCACTGCAAATACAAACAGGAACATCCACATGGCTCAGCTCTGCCTTGGCCAAGCAAATCTCATAAATGTCTGAATTTCCCATTATGGCCATGATTTCTAGAGGGAGATGAAATCTTTACCTCTCTCTAAATTGATGGGAGTCTCCCTCCTCCCTTCAGTTGCCAGAATATGGAAGCAGAAGACTCTCCCTGTGAAGGCTGTATTTTATAATACTCTGATGAGATGCCTTTTGATTTAGGGTTGGCATGAAGGGAGAAAAAACCCTCGTGTAGTCTGCCAGCTCATCTCACCCAACTTTAATCACTTGCTGTGGAGACAGCTCTATCTGAGCTCAGTCATCTAAAATCCCTTTAAAGTCAAGGGGGAGAAATGGATGTTTTTAGGATGCAATTAATTGATTGGAAGGAAGAGGGATCTATCACATATGGAAAAGAATTATGGCCCAAAGGTTGTTGTGCTTTTCATTTACTTTAGAGGAGTTCACACATCTGCATTTTCACAGTCAGCCAGGACAGGTGAGAAGAATCTCCCCAGCCACTCTCAACAAATCTCTCTTGTTGTTTTGGGTTTTTTTTAAATCTCTTTTACTGTTCCTCTTCCCTTCTATTCCTACATTTAGTC
>VYZS01043714.1:0-31118 GCA_013400695.1 Neodrepanis coruscans | reverse complement strand
CCCAACTTTAATCACTTGCTGTGGAGACAGCTCTATCTGAGCTCAGTCATCTAAAATCCCTTTAAAGTCAAGGGGGAGAAATGGATGTTTTTAGGATGCAATTAATTGATTGGAAGGAAGAGGGATCTATCACATATGGAAAAGAATTATGGCCCAAAGGTTGTTGTGCTTTTCATTTACTTTAGAGGAGTTCACACATCTGCATTTTCACAGTCAGCCAGGACAGGTGAGAAGAATCTCCCCAGCCACTCTCAACAAATCTCTCTTGTTGTTTTGGGTTTTTTTTAAATCTCTTTTACTGTTCCTCTTCCCTTCTATTCCTACATTTAGTCCCTCCTGGGATATCAATTCAGTTTTGGATTAGAAGGCAATTAAGCCCTCAAGGAAATGGGTTCATCCATCTGATGGGAAGGAAAACTTTTGGGTCATCCAGGACTTCTCACCTGGGCCAGAAGAATTGATCCATCAGGTTTAAAAAATCACATTAAGGAATAGTTTAGTGTCAGTCTTAAAATTTTGGTGAGAATTAAGACAGAGAGGAAAAAATTTCCTATAGTTGTACCACTTTCCCAAGGACCCACAGACCTTTCAGCTCCCAGGGCTCCACATCATGTCCAAAGTGTACCAGAAAATTATGATTACATGGAATCCAAGGATCTGAAGTGATGATTTTCATGGAGACAAAGCAAAATACACCCCCTCAGAGGATGTGGCAACAACCTGAACACCCAGCAAACGTCAGGAGGAGGAAAATTAACAGCAATAAATTCGCTTTCCTCAAACAAGATCCAACAAAGTCAACCTGAGATAAGTTTTGACAGACTTGAATATTGCAGAGCCCCCTCCCCAAAAGCTCCCTGTGCAATTTTGTGCTGCTCTTCCAAGCAGGTGAACCAGCCCATTTCCTCCCCCTCCACCAAAGAGCCCCCATTGTACTGCAGGTCTTTGAGGAATGTGCTGCACACTCTGACATAAGGGAGTAAGTTTTGTTTCATGTTTGCCTTGTGCTGGGACATTCATCTTCAAAGGGCCTCACACACAACTGGGGAGCCTTAGAAGAGGATCAGGGGCAATTCAAAGAGCTTTGCACGGAGCAGGAGGGGGCTCCTCTTCAAAGCTGCAGCCTTGAATCAGCCAGGGAAGAGCAGATTCAAACCCAAAGAGGTCACTTCACCTACCTGTAGTGGGATCTCAGATTCAGAAGACTCCAACTAAAAATAAGGGGCATTTAGGCAGTGTGATAACTGAAACCCTGGGGGTGATGCTCTTTCTCTCTCTCCCTCACACACAGAGCAATGTTTCCTTTAGAAAAAAAAAAATCCCCCCAAACTGTAGGAGACAGAATGGCCTCCAGAAAAGTTACTCACAGATTAGCTCCATCTGTAGCATCCTCCTGCTTTCAGCACAAAAGTTTCCAATGAGCTGGAGCAACACAGACCTCTGTTCAAACAGCCTGGAACAAGGAAACTACAATAAGAAGTTGCTCAGGGTAGAATGAAAAGGTAAAAAAAAAACACTGATTGCTTTCAATTACCCAATGGAGGAAATATTCTGCTTGGTGCAGAAATTGCCTGTTCTGTGGTCAGAGCTGGACAACCAAAGGGCTCTGCTTGGAGGGGCACTGCCTAAACCCTGAGTAATAGAGAGAAATCCCCCAGAATTTATTCTTTTACACAGGAAATACAGAAAAGAGCAGAAGAAAATACCATCCTCTTAAATTTACCCAGGGGAAACTGAACCAGCTCTGCTGGTACATGAGCTGCAGGTTCACATACAAGCAGATCAACAGATGTTTGATATCACTGATGAGGGGAAGGAAATCAGAAAAGGATTTTTAACAGAAGCAGAAGCAAAATATTCTTACAGATTATCTGCAGAGCCTTTGTATCAGACACAACTGAGATTAAATCTTTGAAACACCTGATTTTTTTGGCAGAGGTAGTAGCTCTGCATCAGTAAAGGAGTCTCATATTGGAGAGGGCAGTTGCTTTTATGGGATTTTATGGGAATTTATGGGATTTTAACCCTTTTCCCTGGGTTTGCAGTCTCTCTCTGCTCCCACTGCCACCACACACCCCATCTCTGCAACAGCTCCTCAGTCTCCACTGTCTTCAAGGGTTTATTTTTTCTTTTATTTTTAACACTAAATTAAAATGCACATCATCCTCCACTGCTCCCTCAGACTCCTTGTATTTATACTGTATTTTTATTAAAAGCTGTAAAGCCTTTGGGCCAGTCTGTGTCTCACTGGCACTTCACAGGTCCAGGTGCATTATTCCCCATATAATTTTTTATTATTATTATTATTAGAAGTACCTGGGTTTGCTTTTCTTTTAACCTCCATTTAAGCATCCCCTCCCCTGCTCTGCTTCATTTTGCTGCAGTGCTGACTGAGGTGTTTCAAGTTCATTGTGCTCCCTCCAAGTTTGCTTTATATCAGCAGGTCAAGCTGGATCATAAACTTTATGTCTGATGCCACTTCTTCTGTGACATTTTGGGGTTTTGTTCACATTTTCCTCCTTGGCAAATACATTATTCCTTTAAAGCACCTGATTGAATACAGTGGGATCTGGGAGACAATGCTAAAATTTAATTTAATTATAAAATCATACTTATGCTGGATAGACACTAATTTGGACAAGGCATCTCCCAGGGAGAGCCAAGAATATTGAGACCTTTCCATGCCAGGCAGCTGGAACACACACTGTGCTGTACAAGCTGCTTCCCAGTGATCCCAAGCCCTGTTTTTGCAGCGTGTTTCCTTTGGTCCATATTTTATTCACTCTTCTGCTGCTCCTGCAGTGACCTCACCTGGAGCCAGGCAGCTGCAAGGCCTCTGGAGCTGTTCAGAAGGAGCAGTTGGTTCATTCCCTGCGTGTTTCCCAGCTTGTAAAACAGCATAAAGGTACAAATGAAGAGCCTCGTGCTATTTTTCTTCCTGCTATGTGCAATCAAGCCACAAAGTATCCCTGACTCTGAAAGAACCTGCAAATTCCCTCAGCATACCTGACCCAGCAGTCCAACACATCAGGACTGTTTTCCCCCTCTCAATCTTCTCCTGCTGAGCTTCTCCACAGGTCTGGGATGTTCCCTGCTTCCACAGTGCCTGCCCTGAAATAAAAATCCAGAATGTGAGTGAAATACTAAACCTTTGCCAGCAAAAGATGTGAATTGTTTTTAAAGAATGTCACAGGACTTTCTGTATTGGGGGATTGACCCCGTGTATCTGTGGAGCCTGGAGCTGAAATAAGTTTGACACAGCCAAGAAATAATCACAGGAAAGCATTTTGGATGCAGCCAAGGATGAAGTAAGGCAGTCTGTTCTCCTCAAAGCAAGCTGAGGCCACTACATCCAACTACATCAATGGTATAGAGCTTTAATGGGAAAGGACTACAAAAAATACAAATCAGCATTGGGGCAGTGTCCAGGAGGATGAAACAGCCCCTCACATGGCAGGTATGGTACAGAACTGCTGGAAAAAAGAAAGGAAGAAGGAATGGAAGGAGGGTTTTTGATGGACCTTGAGCAGACCTGCTGTGACAGTGACACAAACCTGGGGCACTGCAGCAAACACATTTGGGGATTTAGCCCCCACATTCCCCACCTCACTGCCAGGGCTCAGATCTCACCCCCCTGTTCCTGCATTTCCTCTTTATTTCTGGCCAGGGAAGGACATTACTTCATAAATGCAAAGTTTTAGATAATGTTGTGTCTCCTTAAGCCTCTTCCAACTGTGTCTGTGCTGTCCCAGATCACTGCAAACTCTTTCCTTCACCTCCTTTTATCCCCATTTCCATTTCCAGGGTCTGTTCCATTCAGCTTTATGTTCCTTAAAAGTTTGGTATCGAGTTCCTCACATGCCTAATTTGAGCTTAATTCAAGGCTGGGGGGAAATCATTACAACTCAGATGGAGTCAATAGGAGCACAGTGACTTACACCAGCTTTGTGTCAGTAAATACTGACAAGATTGATCTCAAACTTTTTCAGAACAAAAGATTTTTGAAGATGGATTAAACAACATAAATGCTGAGCTGTTTTGCCAGACTGCAAATGGCATAACACAAGCTTTGTGTGACATCTCTGAATTATCCCTTCGTGGTAATGTTGACATTACATGGTATTGACTCATGGAAGAAGCTTAAATACCCTTTTAAGTTTTCAAGACTCTTTGACAAAGCACTATTTCATTAACAAAATGTTAATGGAATCCAGGAAGCTTGACTCTCCAGTACAGCCTGCTGCTTTCCAGAAGCTCTGACCGAGAGATGTGACTGCACAGAGCAATGCAATTCTTATTTTTAGGACAACAGAGAGGGAAGTGTCTCAAGCAGGGAACTCATTGGTTGAGGGAGGAGGTCCCAGGGGCATTTCCACGGCGCTCCACTGAAGGGCTACCACACCTTCTGCTGGAGAAGGTCAAAATAGCACAAACTCGAAAATCCATCTCACAGGGTAAAGTGGGAGAGGCAGCAGGGTGGGGGTTGGCTTCTTGCTTGTGAAAAGGAGAGAGACCTGGAGATCATTCCAGGGGGAATACCTGCCCCCAGGGCACCTTTGGGAAAAGGTTAATTATGTGCCTGCAGCGAAAATTGTTGGCTCTAAGTACCCTGCTCATCAAAGAGTCACAGAGTTATTTAGGTTGGAAAGGACCTCTAAGACCATCAAGTCCAAACACTAATGACATAATGGCTCTCAAATAAGTACAGGGTTTATAATTAGTGGGTTTGCTGCTGGAACCAGACCTTGGCTTTCAGGTTCTTGGGCTGATCCACAGAAGGGATTTGAAGGACACAGGGGCATTCAGGTGTCCCATGTCCTCACCAGGCTGATGGTGGGAAGCACCACTGAGGTGTGTCAGCACCCCAGAACCTTTGGGAGGAGCAGAGAGCAGGTTCCCCTCCCTCCTTCAGAGAGCAATAGATTGTTTATGAGCAACCATCCACCAGCCTTTTTAACAATAAACTTATAATTATTTATATTATATTTTATGTAATTATTTATAACACACACTGCTGGGGGTTGTGACATGCCCCCAGCAGCTTCTCAACACTGAACTAACTCCCTAAAGATACCATTTGTAAATCAAATGAAAGGTGGCAAACCCCTCAAGAGTGAAGTTTACTCACACTCTGAACAGTGAACAGATTTTCAAACTTGAGCTTTTCTGCTGTTTTGCAGATCTACAATTGCTTTATGTAATAAAGAAAATCATTACTAACCAAAAAGAAACGAAAAATTCAGCACATAAATGCAAGGCTCAGCTGAGGCAACCAAGGGCCACTTTGCTGCCTGGAGTTTTCTTTTTTAACTGTTTACTTTTCAAGCTGCTACAATCCACAGCAGTAAAGAGAACTTTGCCTGATTTCCCAGCAGAAGACACAATGAGAAGCTGCTTGGAAGAGGGGAAGGTCTCCAAGACACGTTTGTATGGATCCATGAAATACATTAAAAATCCTCTGACATGTCTGAATGATGGACAAAAGGCTGAAAACTGGTATTTTGGTGCACGAACAAAAACTTTAGGCACATCTCCCCAACTCCTACACAACCAAGAAGTGATGCCTGTGGTCACTACTGTCACCTCTTCTCAACAGGCCCTTCCCCTCTTGGGTTTGTTTTAATTCAAGCCAAACTACTCAAGAGGTGAACAATAGCCCCAGTACTAATTGCAGTCTGATGGCCCAAAGACAAATTCTCCTGTAGGAAGGGACAAAGGATTTTGTGCCAGTAGAAGATTCCTCTTTCCCAATTCCTTGCTGCTCTCAGGAGAGGAGGGAATCTGCACTGCCATGCCAAGGACCCTCTGTCAGGGGATCTGCTCCAGCACGAGGCAATCCCACCTCTACATGTACCAAAATGAGAGAAAAGTGCCCAGAGCACATCCTTGGCAGGCAAACCACCCCCCCTGTCTGTCCTTCAGCTACGAGAGCTTCCTCAAAAAACTCGATGTAACTAAATTGAAAATCAAAGGTTGAGGCTCTTCAAGCAGAACCAAATAAAGTCCTGAATGGTTGTTATGGCAATAATGGCCACAGCAGAGCTCAGCCTCTGCACAGGATGAGCAGAGGATCCAGGTGAGATTTCCCAAAGGCATGGAAATTCAACAACCTAATAAGAGAGAAAGGAAGAACACACAGAGCATTCCTCAAAGCTTTCTTGGATGATACCATAGGTTTTGGTATAAAGCGATTTCAAGGACTTACAGAGAAATCAAAGTTCAAGGGAACTCAAGGGAGAAAGACATTTTGATCTTGACTGCAAAGTGTGGCACTCACTCAAGGACACTGAACTTTGTGATCTCCCTGGGGTCACGAATTTTCCACATGAATTAACAGACGACCATTGAGCTGCAGAGCCCGGGCAGGATTTTTATCCTGGCTGAGGATCTGCCCCACGACATTCACATCCCATGGCTGGGAAAGCATCTCCCACCCTGCAGATAGCACTGGGCAGAGCCCTCTGTGAATGACCACTTTATAATGTGAGACACTTGCTATGCACTGGGTCACTGGTAGCAGGGTTGAGAAAGGGACATTCACATTTAAAATCACGAGTCTCCATGGTCGAGGCTGGAAAAATGAGCTCTCAAAGGCTCTCAGAGACCCAGGAGGATGAACACACTCAAAGAACAGATTGCTGCAGGATGTTAGCAAAGGTTAGGGAAAGCTGGGAGCCTTAAGGTTTTGCAAATCAATCTGTGCACTGCACGAGTTTCTCCCTTCCCAAAGCTGAGACAAATGCAGATTGTGTTTTCATACTTCCAGAACAACCTGCAATCAAAATCTCTCGCTCTCATTTGAACAAGATGACAACACTCCAGAGACACAAAGACAACTGGAAGGCAGAAGTTCTGCAGAAGGAGCATTTTGCTTCTAAAACTCCACTTCATCCCCCTCGTGATTACACAGATTTCTGCCCATTTTGGACACTTACACTCATTGTTTTCCTTCAGCTGCCACACTGAACCACAAATGCTGTGACCATAAATCAAAAAAAAACCACTTTAAAAACCAAGAAACTCAGACAATACTTGCAATTGCATTTATGTTAAACTCACTAGACCCAACTGGTGCTGGATTTTTCTTTCCCATTCCAAGGAAGCAGTTGAGTTGAGTTGAGTTGTTGAGGTGTGTCCCCCACACTCCTTCCTGCCATTCAGGTGCCTCTCCCCAGCTCTTCCTCAAGGATGACATTCATTATTCCAGAAGAAAAACACCTCTGTAGTCCCAGGCACTGCAGATTTTCTTGAGGTAGGAGGGTATTTACTGTCTCTGTGGGACAATTACAGGAATCAGCCCTTTTTTTATCTCTGGACGGGTCTTTAAATCAAAGATTAAAGAAGCGAGAAAAGATACACAAAACCTGATAATCCCAACCCAGAGACCTTCCAATCATAAATACTTGTCATTCTTAGCATAATATGCAACCTTCAATACACTGTTGTGTTTCAGGCACATTTAGGTAGCCTATAGAAATGACTTTAGGCTGCTATTATTCCTAAAGAACTTCAGATGAGTTTGGATCCATCATCATTCATCATGTCAGCCCCTCTACGGGTAGTTACACACACTTTGTCTGCTCGGGTTTATCTAATAGCTAGCCCTGGGTTTTATTAATTTCCAGAGCTCCTACTCTTTTTTATAAATTATATCTTAACTTGTATCTATTTTCCATGAAAACCATGCAGGGCTTTAAAGGTACATCAGCTCTTTTGGGGCTTTCCTGAGAAGGGCAGCCCAAATCTTGCCTTGCTGTAATTTGGATTTCTCTGGTGTTTCTGTTTGCTGGGATTTAAATTTTAGGAGAAGCATTATTTTTTCAGTGCTGCTGATAAATGGATTTCCAGGGGCAAATAACCCATTTGTGTGGGGGGGTCTTTCTCTTCTTGGATGTTCAGCAGCCTGAGTTGACTTCAAACCTTTTATTCATGTACTTGACATCTGTGGGATGAATGAGCATCCCTGTGTCAGCAAAGACAGAGGAAATCTGAACTTCGGGGGCCCAGAGAAGCTGTGGCTGCCCCATCCCTGGAATATCCAAGGCCAGGTTGGAGCCACCTGGGACAGTGGGAGATGTCCCTGCCCATGGCAGGGGGTGGGATGGGATGGGCTTTCAGGTCCCTTTCAACCCAAACCATCCTATTATTAGTCTGTGATGACTGAGGAAATAAATCCCCTTGTGTACTATTGATATCTGTATAATCCCATTGATGTAGATATGATACCATTGCCAAAGCCACAATTCCAAATTGAACAGTTCTGCTGCAAAGAAGGAAAAGAAAAAGAAATATTTAGCATATATATGGATTCCAAACATTCCTCTAGAATGTTACTTGACCATATTTTATAGAGGACTTCTCTCTATTTCAGAGTTTTTGCTTTGTAAAAGCTGTGCAAGAGGCCCAGTGGGGATCAGAGCAGGAGTGGAGCTGGGAAGAAAAGCTGCCATGGCATCCAGAGCCCTGGCAGGAGGCACAGCCACCACCCTGAGGCCACACAAGCCCCATGTGACACCCACAGTTCCAAGGAACCTGCTCAAGTCATGGCCCCACTGGGGTGTTTTGGGGTCTGTGGCTCTCAGGAGCCTCCCTGACCCATGGCCACACCTGAGGTGTCCCTGGAGCTGGAGCTCCTCTCCCACAAAGAGTCCCAGAGGTGATTCCCATCTTCAAACACTTCCCCTTGGAGCACTTGAGCACCTGTTCAGCACAGGAAAACATCCAATCCATTTAATGAGGCTCCTGGAAAAATCCTCCCTTTGAAGTCCCTCAGACCATGACAGCAATTAACTCCAGGCCCATCTTCACTGCTGTTGTTTTACCTCATATCAGTTGAGATCAACAACATCACTGATGGTGCAAATTATTTCCCTGCACAAGCAGTGAGGGAATGTGACACATCCAGGATTCCAGTCAGCTGGCAAAGTGACCTCACTGCAATTACAGCCACAGTCTGGGGTGTCTTCAATGTCCCTGGGCTTTGTAATAATTTTTAATTTAATAATTTAGTGATCTTAAATTGTTTAAGAATTTTTAATTTAAGGATTTTTAATAATTTTTTTGCGGAATTAAGACTGTGAGGAAATTGCATTTACATCTGGCAGCATTTAGAGATGAACCTCCTGGAGGTGTAGAGGGTGCAGGTAAGGATGTGGCACCACATCAATGCACAAATGGCATCAGGAACTGAACAAAACTGTCCCCCAGCCCATCCCACTTCACTGTTCCATGTGGACATTCAAAAAGCTTTCACCAAATATATGGAATGTGGATGATTTGCATCACTAGTCAGTTATAGCAATGTACTTTAAAAAGCAAACATGACATTGAGGGGACTAATAACAATATAATTTCTAAAGGACAAAAGGATCTAACTGAAATATTAATTTCTCCATACTAAAAAAAACACAAATGGGGAGTAGATACACAACCAGAGATCATTATTTAAAATTGCCCTTGGAAGAAACTTTTTAAGCTTTTCTGCTTGTTTTATTTCTGGTTGGTTTGGTGGCCTTTTTTTAATTATTATTTTCTTTGGGTTTTGTTTTTAAAGAGAGCAAGACTAAGGATGAAAGGAAAGTAATTCCCCAGTAAAGGGCCTCCTGCAGGATGACCTGGGGCTCCAGGCAGAAGCTCTGCCAGGGGAGGGGTGTCACACACAGTCCCTCCAAACCAGCTCCAGACAAGGATGGCACCACAGGGAAAACAAAGCAGGATCCCAATCCCTCTCCTGATCTGGCTCAGGGCACCACCCACCCCTCAATCCCTTGGCCAAGGTGACATCTCCCCATCCCTGAGGGCAGAATAAAACCACTCCAACAGTCCCAACCTGGAATTCCTGCTCGCTGAGAAATTCCACTGCTTTCCCAAGTGCAGAAGGTTAAAGATCCTTCAAAGATTTTAGAGAGTCTCAAAAAGATTTCTGCCAAACTGAGTTTGTGAAAACGTTTGATGGAAATGCTACGTTTTAATAATGTGCTGAGAAGAATAAAATCACCCACTTTTAACAAAATATGAAACAAAGCATATGGGAAATATGAAAACTAGACTATAAAGATTAATTGATTGGATAAATAAATAAATAACAAGTAACCTGAACAAATGAAACCATTTCAGCATCATCAAAATGAAACCCTTCAACGTTACACCAACAGAGATGGAAGTCAAGGGAGGCACCAGAAAACATTTTCTCTCCAGAACCAATAAAATTACAATTCAAGATTTCATGTTTATTCAGGCTGGATTTGGGATTCTGAGCAGTTTGGACATGCTCTGACTCCTTATACCCAAGAAAATTCGCTGCCATCCCAACCTGCTCTGCAAAGGTGATGCAGGTGAATGGAAGAACATTCCTTCTCCTCACTGAAAGAAAGCCCAAGGCCTGTATTTTCTATCAAATTGGTGGGTTTGGCTCCTTTCTCAGCAAACCTGCTTTAAGAAGAGGTGAAGCAAAGCTATTGTTACCCAGACTTTCTTCCTGTAAGAATCCTAGAGTGCATTTACTGGTATGCTCTGAAATCCCATAAATCATTCTGACAACGTGATACTTGTCAAAATAAAGGCAGAAAACACTTCTTGGAATAAAATATCCTCACTCATATTTATTTGTTTGCTCACTCATGCCATTTGGCTTTTCTCAGTGGGTTTCCCAGTCATTAGGGTGAATTAGTGAGATTCTGCTGTAAAAACAGCCCCATGTGCACATTCAAAGGCTCACACACACCAAATATCTGCCCAGAGCACTGGACCCTCACAAGAGAACTGCAAATTAAGCTTTCAAAGGACACTTCAGTTTTCCTGCTGTATTTTTTCCACCCCCCCACTCTTTCCCAGCTTTTTTTGCCCCATCCCCCTCACCAAATATTCCCCTCATGCTGGATGGTGGTGTGGTTTAAGGGAGTCCTGCATGGAAAGCTCCTTCAGCTGCTCAGCCCAACAGCATAAATTTGATCTTGTAATTAGTATTCAGCTCAGCATCTTGGATAGAAACCAATGTTACAGCCAAGAGGTGGTTTAAATCACATAAATCATAGATCAATGACAGAACTCTAAGCACTGGATAGATTACAAAAGTAAGCTTTAGTTAAAAATAGATTAACCATTTCCCTGCAGGAATTCCTTCAAAAAAAAAAAAAAAAAAGAAGCCCTGAATATAAAACAAATAAAATTAAATCTGATAATTTTTTTTCCTAATGTATGCATATACTAGATGAATTGTTCTTTCCCTTGACAGTTACACACTGATTAAAGAAATGTGTTAACATGCTATTTCAATGGAAAATATTGTAAATTGTGGGGACTTTAATTTTTTTAATGAGCCTTTAATAACCAAAAAAACAAGGTTGTGTACAGAAAGGTTTAGAGCACATCGCAGCAGCTCACAGAGACTTCTGCAGTTGCTGTTTTTACAAAAAGGCTAAAAATCGTTCCCAAGCCAAGAAAAATGTTTTTGAGAAGTGTTTGGAAAGTATTTTGTGGTTGAAATTTTCGCTAATGAAGGGCCCAGTCGTGAGAAGCATCACGAGCCCTCAGTTATCCTGCACCCCTGGGGATACTCAGCATCCTGATACCCAAATTATCAAAAGTTCAGGCCAAGAGGGAACACAGGGGATGAATCTTTTCCCCTGAAGGGATGAAGGAAGGTTTGGCTCCTGCAGGAAAATTCTCTGCTGGTGTGAATCAGAGTTACATCAAATTGGGGAGCACCAAGAGACCCAGAGGGTGTCAACCAGGAACCTGCTCTGCAACCTGAGAAGAGAAATTCAAAGTCTCTTCTTGCTCCTGTGCATTTGTCTGGGATTGCCTCCCATGAGGTCACACATTATTCAGAAATAAAAACAAAAATTAAACAAAAATAATACTGAAACCCCCAACTTTTCAGTGTCTGGAGGCCAGTTTGGGTGTGTGTTTTCTGAGCTGAAGAACTGAAAGGCAGAGATGCCTTTGCAGCACCTCAGGCCAGGGAATGGCAGATTCCAGGGAGCTGTGGCTGGAACAAGGCTGAGGGATTCCTGCAGGGACTGGGCAGGGGCACAGGGGAAGGAGCTGCTCAACACACCCAGCCTGAGGCAGCTCCAGCCACAGCAGAGAGAGGGAAAGCAGCCTGAGCATCAGGCACAGACCCTGCCACCTCACACCCCCTCCTACAGCCTCCAAATGCACCTTCCAACCAGTCCTGAAATAATCGGAGTGAGAGAAACCCCACATTTCCCATCCCTGGATTTACAAATGATGATGGAAGGGAGAAGTGAAAAGACAAGAATTCACCCCAATAAAAAGTTGCATAATCCTTGAGCTGGTAAATAATTCCTGTAGCCACAACACAACCAAGTCAAACTTCCTGACCACCGCTATCTGCTTTTATATTTAACTTCCTGCAGATGACAAAAACCTGAGGATAATTGATGCCATACCTAGGAATTCAAAAAATAAGTAAAACTGCTCTTAGAGATGTCTCTTTTTGATTGCAAGCACTCCAGCTCCACCATAAAGAACATTTTTAAACTTCCAGTGCTTTATGGAAATGCCTGCTTTCGATTTCCAAGGATTTTTTTTTACCATCAGAAGCAATAAAAAAAAGGGAGCTGCTCGATGGCTATTTGAGGAACCACATTCAGCTTCCCAAACTGGCTCCCTGTGTGATAGAAGACTGCAATATATGCAATCAAGAGATAGATTCAAACAATAATAACTAGCAGAGGCTCCAGGGCATTGCAGAACGTGTCATTTACTTCAGACCCGTTCCTTGAAACATCAGTCCTACCGAGTAGTTCAGTGGGAAATGGATGGGGCTGCTCATGGAAATGCAGGCTGTTTGCACAGGGAAGTTTTCAAAGGCTCTGCATTTTCTAAAGGGCTGAAAAAATGCATATCAAGTTTAGCAAAACTAAAGAAGAGGGGAGGAAAAAAAAAAAAGGAAGGCAAAAAAGGGATCTCTTGTAATATGCCACATTGTCAGAGAGATGTCAGGGTTAATTTTTAAAGGCACATTTCCCTCCAGCAACAATTCTCTTTAATTATTTCAATGTGAAACACATTATCAGACATGTTCCTTCCCTGTTCTCAGCTCCCTGACACAAGATAGGTACAAGATGTTAAACCTCTGCTGATGCTCACACACGTTGGCTGGGGAGGACCTGCTGCACCTCCAGCCTCCAGCTCCCTCTGCCCAACTTTTGGGGCCACCTCCTCACAGCAGGGGAAGAGGTGACTGAGGAAGAGCCACAGGATTTCAGAGGGTGGCCCTTGACATGAGCCCACAGACACACCAGTTTAAAGGTTCACAGCACATGTGACAGTTCCCAGCATGTCTGCACTGGGATTTATTCAGATTTTAGGGGTTTTTTTCGCTTGGAGGGTTAATAATCATGTAGAATATGATGCTTAAGCTGAAATAAAAAAGAATATAAGAAGTCTAAGGCATCATTTATGCTGCACAGACAGGCAAAGTCCGCTGAGGAAGCTCCTGGAATGCCACAGCAAGGAGCTACTGCAGGACGTGGTCCCAGCAGAGACTTCCTCAGGAATTTCTGAGAAACACTTTATGTTCCTCCCAAGTGACAAAGGACCCTTCCCAGAGTCCCCAAAATAAAATATCAGCTCAAAATCCCGAGTGGCAGCAGTTGCACATTCGGAGGTGCAGAAGAAACCTCGATATAAATCATTGGTTCAGTGTCCCAGAGCTGCAGTTTTGGTCAAGGATTTCAGCTGCTGAAGGGGTTTTCTGCCTTCCCCCAGAATTTCAGAGCTGGCAAATATGTGGTCAGGAGTCACATCAACCTATTTAACCCTTGTTTTAGGGCAAGGAAAGTCTAATCCTTTTCTTGGAAAGGAAGAGGCTTCAGACCAGCTCCACCAGATCAGCTCTAACCTAATGGACTTTTTTTATACCACCTCCAGCAAAACTCACTATACAGCCAGTTGTGAGATTAAAAGCTTTTTAAGTTGCTATCTTGGGAAATTTCTTTCAAGGAAATTACTGCAAAGCCTTGTTTTAGTGTGTTCCCCTACTGTGAGTCCTACTGTGTTTTTTTAATAAGGAAAACTATCCATCCATGGAGGTGTATCCTGTTCTCCATGCTTGAGTGTCTAACAGCAGGCACATACAGTAGACACTCTGATGTTTTGCCTCTTTAATTTTCACTCCATAATGTTGGTGCCTGGTTTTCCTGACTGCACCTTTCAGAGCAGTTTAATTATGGGCGTGCACAGAATTTTGAAAGGAGATTCTCAGTGACAATATTCAGATGTTCAGGACAAGTTTAATGCAGAGAAATATTCAGATTTATATTTTTTTTTAACCATAAAATGAAATCCTGCCATGCAGTTATCACAGGATGGAAAGTGAGATAATATTATCAAGAGAAAAAAATATAAATACTTCAAGGCTTAAACAGAAAGGAATATAGAGATGCTTCATTTAGTCTTTAAAAGATGCTTCATACAGATAGAAAGATCCTTCACACAGATTTACAGATGCTTCCTAGAGATACAGAGATGCTTCATTTTGGTCTTTAAGAAGACAACTTGATGCTAAATATGAAAGTGTGGCAGACCCCTCACTGTGCTCTCAAGCAAACAGGACACAGCCAGAGGTTTCCACACTCAAAAGGAAAGAGCTCACCCCCTGGAATTTCTTAGCCCAGGGATTTTACCCCTGGTTTGGACACATTTTTTTACCTCAAGCCAAGCAGCTCCCTGATCCAAGGTTACTGTCCCACTCCCATAACAGGCTTGAAATGGTTTTTTTCCCCTAATCACAGCCCAGGTAGTGGGTTAGAAAGGAGCCCTGCTCCATTGACTCCAGCCAGGGGATGAAAATTGATTCCATGGAGCCCCCTCAGCCCTGGCCAGCTGAGTATCTGGCCCTCTAATCACAACTAAAAAGATTTTCCTAGTCAATTAAAGGCCCTCACACACAATCCCTGCTCACAAAGCCCTCATTTCCATCCCCACACCCTGAGCACAAGCCCTGCCTGGTGCCACCTCGGTGCTGCAGGTTGAAATCCCTTCTCCCTCCATCCAGAGGCACCAACCCTTCCCTCCCCACGTGGCCCAGGATAATCCCTGACTCCCCTCCCACCCTGACAGGATCTGACAAAAAAATTAGCACATTCATAATGGTTTTTTATTTTTTTTTTGCCACCAGGAGCACGAGCCATTGGAAGGAAACGTGTACCTGTGCTGACAGAGTGGGAGTGCTTTAATTTCCAAATTACAGGCATAAATAAATCAAGCTGGATCACCTGATAAATGAAAGATTATGAAAATAGTAATATCCTGCAAAAATCTTGAAAGGCATCATAATTCCTCCAACAATTATCTTCTGTCATATTTGCTAGTAGCCCATGTAGTTCAAGAACAGAAAATACAAATGTGCTCCTTTAAAATTCATGAAACCACTCATTCTGTCATAAAAGCAGGCATCTTTCATGGCTACTTATTTCACACAGTCTCATAACTAATACTGACAGATACTTGGAATGCAAAAAAAAAGGGAAAAAATAAAAAGAGCACCGGACAAAGCCCACGAGCTGCTCAATTCTTACATTTTAATGCTTCAAATGGAAAATAAAATCATATATTATAGAGCCCTGCCCGAATTCCTGCCATAATTAAATCAAAATTTGTAGATAAAAATGAGATTGTACAAAGACTGGTGGTATAGTGCTCCCAGGATTGGGCTGTGCTGCATCCATGACAACAGGATGGAAGGTTGCTTTTAATACTATTATCTTACATACCCACAGCTGAATGCTAATGCAGCTATACTGAGGAAATCAAGTTTCAGATCTGTAGCCACTGAACTTACAGCCACTAGGCAGGGAGTTTAAAAGCCAGCCTAGCACACAAAGACTAATATTATAGCTCTGTCAACTCCCCAAAGGTCAGATCTCTCAAAAGGTATACACAAATATTAATTGTCAGGTAGCTCTGTACCAGAGCCCAGAACTCAGGCAGAAATCAGGTTTTGTGGCCATAATTTTCTTCCAATTCTCTTTGATAAAATGGAGGTGAGGAAGGAAGCAGAGGAGATTAACTGGGCTCAGTTCATGTTGTGTGCATTGACACACAGTGACGTGGCTTCTTGGGAGCACTGGGAGGTTTTACCTCAATGAAGGAGAGGGGAAATGTGTGGGAAGGCAGCAGAGCAGCCTTGTTTTCCAGTGGATACCAACAGCTTCACTGACCCAATCCCGTGGGATGTGCACTCCCCATCCCTGGGAGTGCCCAAGGCCAGGTTGGATCCCCTGGGACAGTGGGAGGTGTCCCTGCCCAGGGCAGGGGGTGGGTGGGATGAGCTTTAAGGTCCTTTCAGGCCCAAACCAGTCTGGGATTCTGTGATTTTATCCTGGCAGATCCCCTGTTCCAGCCTGCTCTGGCCTCACACAAGGAGCCTCTGCCCTCCCATGGGCATCTCCATATCTGCCCAAGCTCCTTCTACAGAAACCACCTCCAACTTCTCAACTCACCTTGAGACAGATTTACAAACCATTTGTTATAAAATCACAAAAAAATATCTACATTAGGTATATTTTTTTGCCATAAAAAATACCAATCTCATTGAGGGAAACTAGATTAGTGCTTCCCAAATAAAAGAATTCCAAGTTGCAGTCAGTGCATCCTTCCCCACAAAACCAAAAGGGCTCAGTGAGTCCCCAGCTGAAGAAGCCTCTCAAGCCTTGTTCTACCAGAAATGATATTGTGGAGCACTGATCCAACTTCCCAAAGGGGAAAACAGCCTCACCAGCACTTTTAGCCTCTTCTTGGTGCTCAGTAATTTTCAGACAGCTCACCCTATTTTTATTCTCCAGCCCACTACACTTCAAGGTGGAGAACTCCAAAGCCTTTGAGCTGCTGACCACTCTCCTACAATAGCCTGAAACCTGTAGTTACCCAAATCCAACTTATTTATAAGCCACTGGCTCATGTGCTGTCACAGCCTGGAAATTCAATTTTAGGAGCATTTAGGTTGCTGCAGGAAATTCTGGCTCAGGTTGTATCTCACACAGTCAAGGGTGTGGACATTTTGACAAGTAAAAATGCCCTGAGTTTTTTTTTTTTTTTTCTTCCTGAATGCATTCTTAGAGTAACTGTGCATAAAATAAAGATGGGGAAAAAAATAATATTTAAAGAAATCTACTAAAATGAAGATAAGAAAGTAAAGTGAACCAACTGAACTAAAATAACACTCACAATGATGAAAGCCTTGGCCTCTAAGTTGCAGAACGCCAAAAAAAGTTGTAGCATTTTATGACATTGTAATTGAAAGAAGTATTAAGTTGTTACTGGAAGTGTATTTAAGAGAAGCCCCACACGTGGATATAATAGAAAATTAATCCTCAGAGCTCAGAAAGTCCCTGAGGATGCAGCAGCCATCAGAAAGTTGCCTCCTGTCCCAGATTTTCCTGTTGCTTTCCTCTGCTGACAACAGTTGCCTTTTCATTAGAGTATTTGATATCAATTTACTCAGACACCAGGGGCAAAAAAGGATTTCACTTGCTTCCCCTGAAAGACACTGAGCCCCAGAATTAGGACTTTGAACAGATGCCAAAGTAAAATAGTGACACATTCTCTAAACCAATAACCACAGGTGGCCACAGCAAATTGTCCCAAGCCTCTCCAGGCTGCCCAGGCAGCCACAGCTTCTGAATTTCTGAGTGTTCTCCTGAATTCCTGGTGGTTCTTGCATGGGAAACATCCCTGACTGCAAAGGTGTCTCCTTCCAGCCTTGTTGTGCTTCCAAACCCATCCCCTTGCCCAGGTAATCACAGAACAATGGGAAAGGTTGGAATGGGAGCCCCTGGTCCAACCTTCCTGCTCAGGAAAGGTCTTCCTAGAGCTCATGGCACAGGAATGTGTCCAGATGGTTCTGGGATTGTCCTCCTGCAGCAGAGAGGGCAGGGAGTGAGTGCTCCCAGAGCAATTGCAGGTTAGAATCTCTCAAAAAAGTCACCCTGCATTTTGGTACCTCTTAAGCATTAAATTAACTTCAGGAGATACAGCAGAGAACCTCAGGAGTCCCTACCTCCCTTAATTTGACAATATTGGTGCTGCCTTGTCCTTCTCACTGTTTCAAGAGCCAATGGGACAAAACACCAGGAGAAGGGATGGCCCAGCTGCAAGAAGGTTATTCCCAACTGACAGGACATGTGGTGAAACCTGGGCTTCACCCAAAGACACTGAAACTTCACCCACTTCATCTTTTCAAGGGCTTTGGCTCCTTTCCTTTTCAAACCTTGCTCCTCTTGAGGATTTATCACAAAAAATGAACTGCCCTGAAATGACTGACTGGTTCTGCCCCACCAAAGGGCTGGGATTTGGGTGCCCAAAGGTCTGGTGGGAGCTCCCAGCCCTGTGAGAGACCCAGAGCTGTCTCCTGTGGTCTCTGCTCCCCCAGAGCTGAGCTCAGGCAAGGAGCTGATTCTGCAATACAAGAACCACTTCTGGAGTTGCAGCAGGCAGAGCTTGTGCTTTGTTCCAGCCAGGAGCAACATAAATTGGAGATCTAAAATTAGGCAGCAGGGGTTTTCTCCTGAGCATCACTGCATCCTGGTGGAAGTGTGGCAAAGGCAGGTGGAAAGCTGAGGGCACCAGAAACAACCCCTGTGTTTGCCAGCAGGACACTTGTGCCACAGGCACAGCAGCCTCTGTTCTCAGCACATCCCTGACCTGCACTGAGCCCTCACACACAGCAGAGGTCTGGCAGGGCTGGCACTCAACAAGGCTCCCAATATGGTATAAAAAAATATTATTCTATCAGAAAGCTCAGGGATGAAGCTGAGAAAAGCAATTTATGCCAACAGAAACCAAGACATCAGCTGAGAATACTTGTATAGAAGGCTTCTCTCCAAAAACAAAGAGCAAAAGGAAAAGCAAAAGCTTTGGTTGGTGCTGTTCCTCCACCATTTTTATCACATTCCTTTGGTGCTCAGATGAGGGTCCTTGCCCTGAACCCCTTTTCAGGGCAGGAGTGCTGGTGATTCAGTAGAAAATGTAAAAACCAGCCTCAAAACCTTGGGACACTGAGCAGAGCTTCCCCTCAGCTGCAGTGCCTTCAGCTCAGCTCCAGCAGAGACTGGACACAAGACCCCAATTTCTGCCCACAGGGAAACTCTAAATACTCCCCCTTTATCCCACAGTCCTTTTCCAACCTGGAAAACTCCCAAATTCAGCCACATTCAGGTGAGAACAGGATGATCCAAAGGTGCAGGGCTGAATCCATCCCCAGCCCTCAGTATTTTGACCACCAGCCCAGGCAGGAAAAATGTACAACAATTCAATGTGTTCATTTCAGCCTCAATTTCTGCCACTGAATATTAGATCTGGTATTTTTTACAGTCAACTCTGCTTTTTTTTAAAAAACAAAAAAGCAAACAGATCAACAAAGGAAATTCAGCCCCTTTTAAAAAGAAACCTTGAAAGAAAGTCACGAGTTCTATTTCAGAAATGGTTGGAATAAAAATGCTCAAACCAGCTTCCTATTTCTCCTGCCTGAAGAACCTGGGGATGAAGGGACATAATGGACTGAATATTTTTACTGGATACTTTAAAAATACAGATATGATTTGGCTGTGACTCTTTTGCATTTATTTCAGCAAAATTCTGAGCTCATGTTGTTTGTGAAAAGAAGAGAAATTCTAGAGTGGTTTGGTTTGGAAGGGATTTTAAGGCTCGTCCAGTTTCAGCTCCCTTGCCATGGGCAGGGACACCTTCCACCAGACCAGGTGGAAAAATCCTGTTCTCTGAGTCCAACAGTTTTCCAATTGCCAGCAATTAATGCTGCATTCAACTCGGGGACTCAGTTTTCATTTTAAGTGATCTCTCACAGTTTACTCTCTTTTTTTTTTCTTCTCTTGTTTTGCCAAAGACACACCAAAAATCAGATGGATTTCTGTTACCGAAAGTTTCAGGTTTCAGGTGAGAGAAGCAGCTGCTTGAGTTGAAAATCCCCCCCAAAAACACACCCTGGGCACTGTTACAGATCATAAACCCACAGGCAAACCCTGCAAACAGCAAAATCCTCCTGTTACTCCTCTGTTTGCAAAGCCAGGTTCTGCACTCCAAGCACTGGACCCCAACTTTCCCCACCTTGTTTCTCCTGCCTTTCCTGCAGGAAAACCCAACTCAACAACTCCATTTCCCCATTTTTCCCTGATTTTCAGCGCTCATTCCCTGCCAGCTCAGTGGTATTTGCAGGGTGGACAGGGCTTTCCCTCCTCCTCCTCCTCCTCCTCCTCCTCCTTGGCCATCAGCCCATCTGGCATCCACGTGGCAGCGTTGGCTGTGTGGGATCTGCTGGAAAAGTGCCACATTTCCAGTGGCAATCACTGGCCACAGCAGCACAAAACACAGCGAAATGACTTCCAGACAAGGAGGGGCTCCTTCCCCCCTGGATGTCGAGCATCTCACATGGACAAAAATTGACTTTTTCCCAACTCCAGCTCACAGTGGTGATGCTCTACGAGGTGCTAAGTTTTCTCTAAGCCACATATTCCTCTCCTAAGGCTCAAGGTCTCGCCTAAACTCAGCTCTAAAGCACCACTCAAGGTGCTCAATGCTGGTTTGAAGAGCAGGGAGAACATTTTGCCACACCAGTTACCCCAGTTAGGAGCTTTTTGGGTTGAATTCATACCCTTTAGGACCTTCTGTGTTGTGGGAGGAAGGGAACTATCAAAACAGCCTCGGCAAAAAAAAAAAAAAATAATGCATTGCTCACATTTTTTAAAAGTTGCCTTGGGCTGTTATAAGTTACATAAAGTTGCTCCTGTTCCTGTTGCAGTTATGCCAAAGTTATCTGAGGTGAAAGGCACAAAGTGACAACTCCAAAGCTGGAAAAGAAAAGGTCCCAAATGGGGCATTTTCACATTAAAAAAAAAAATAAAAATCAGAATATAACAAACAACCTGCAAATTAAGACTTGACTTCAAAATTTCCTTGGAATCATGTGGGTTATTCTAATATTTTTTACAAAAAATATGCAAACCATCTATGCTTAAAAGCAGAAAATTACTTGTGGATTAGCAGAGTGTGTAAGAAACTATTCTTGTTTCCAGGAGTTGCATTCATGGACTTCATTTAACCTGACACTTGTGTAATAATGGGAATATTTAGCTTTCCTGAGTATTTATTCCCTGAACTCATGACTTCTAGAAATCCTTCAAAACCCATCACTTCAGAAAGAAAAAGTTCAAATGAGAGATATTCTGGGGAAAATTACTCCCTTTTCTTAACATTCTTCTTCCCCCCACACACACATTCCCAATTTCCCACACACATTTTGAAGGCACTGCAAGGCAAGTTTTCAGGAGGCAAAGCCACCAGAGAAACCTGCAAGAAAGGCTGATTTTCAAAGAATCAAGGCCAAAATAAAAGCCATCCCTGACTAAAGACAATGGCAAAAAGTTGGACATCCTTTGTGTCTTTGCTGAGCCAGAGAGAGCAATGATTAAAAATGTACCCAGAGCCCTGAATGCCATTTTACTGTCATTTCCTTTGATTAACCTTCACCTGACCTCAATCCCTGAGGCAATTTCAGTTTCTTTTTGTTCTTCCAGTGAAATTCTTCAGTACCCCAGGTGAGTCCATCCCTCCCTGGAGCTCACTCAGCAACAGCAGATTGGTTTGGGGGAGGGAATTGCACAGGAAAACTTGGATTTTTTTTCTGGAGAACCATTTGCAAAAACCTTCACAGGGACAAGAACTCCAAATCTGGGATTTTTGGAATCCCTGTAAAACTCTATCATTGGTTTTTGGTTTTTTTTTTCTGTTTTCCAGGTCCTACTGGGTGGTACAGGATTCCCAAGCCCCTCATGTTGGCAGCTCCACTCTGCACCTGTAAGATCTGCTTCCAAATGGTTTATAAATGTAACATGCCCACTGGAATGGGGGGAAAAAAAACCAACAAAAACCAAGCATGAATAAAAGCTTTAAAAAATAGATTCTAAACTTTTAGCAGAAGGAGCAGATCCAGCCCAGAAATCTCAGTTTCTTTCTTATTTTAAAACTCCCTATTTTTCAACAAGTCTCATGATCTTGGGGGTTGAGCAGAAAGCATGGAATGCTGCATATTTAGATTCTGGTCTTCAAACTTTCATGGGATAAGAAAAAAAAAGGACAAATTGGGATGGTGGGAAAAAAATGGACTTGATCTTAAGGGTCTTTTCCAACCTAAATGTCTCTGTAAAGCTACAAAAATCATGTAAGGTTGTGAGTTAAGCCTGATGATGAAATTTGAGGAATTCAGATTTACTGACTTCATCAGATTTAAGGGATGAGCCAATCCTTTTCTATGAAAACTGGTGTGAAGCTGAGGTTCCTGATGGCACATTTTTAATCTGTCAGCAAAAGATGAGATTCAAGAGTCAAATCAAGCCTGGAAAGGGCAGAGTTTCAGCTCTTGGAACCACCATGAGCCACTGGACCAGCTCACACTGAGAAGAAGAGATGCTTGGCCACTTTATTATCATTCCAAATCACATCCTATTCCAGAAGTCATGGATCCCATGCAGGCTTTGCTCCTCACTCCTGTCAGCCCAAGGTGGGAATTGGCTGGATTCATAATATCTCAGTTCCATATTATTCATCCTAAATGAATTTTTAGGATTAAATAAATAAATTGTCCCAAGCATCACCATTTCTTTCCAACTGCCATCCATGAAAAGCTTGGTTAAGATCAACTATCATTTTAATAGGCATGAATAATTTCAAAATGCTTTGTCTTCTGGCTTTCTTAATTTTCATTTCCTTGCTACCTGAACATAAAAAAACTTGAGATTAAACACAGACCTGTTGGGATTCAAAATGATAAAACAGATTCCCCTGGCAATTGCCAAACTTTGCCACTGTAAGGAGGTGAACTGGTGACTCTGATCTTCTCCTGGTGACAATTTTACTCTCCACAAACTGGCCCTTCCTGAGAACACAAAGGAGTTGCAACAAAAGTCCTGCAGATCCCAGTCATGACCCTTCCCTGATCTTAAATATTCCGAAAACTGTTCATAGAAACTCTTAAAATCCAGCTGTTTTCGACTGTGTTTCCTTTGCATTTCTGGGCACATCCAGCTCTGGATTGTCCCACCCAGGGCAGACCCTGCCCAGTTTTCCATCCCAGCATCTCCCCTGAGCTCCCCAGTGAAATGTCCAGTTCCTGGGGGACAGATGCCCTCACCTGACAGAGCTCAGTGCTCAAAGGGGGGAACAAAAGGCTCAGAAAGTGCCTGGGGGAGGGAGGTCAGGTGAAGGTTAATCGAAGGAAATGACAGTTTGATGGTATGCACGGCCCTGGAGATTACATGTGTGATTTGCTTGGGAAATATTTAACTGTTTTATCTCTATTTAGGGAGAAAAATAAAGTGGATACATGAAAAAAAAAAACAAAACACAGCAGAAGACACAGATGCCTCTCAGGGAAGAAGACCTGGCAGGGGCAGGAGGCAAAGAAAGCCCAGAGGTGACAATTCTTCACCTTTATAAAACATTTCACTGTCCTAAAGCACAACCCAGTAGCTGGGGAGGTTGGGAAATTCAATAAACTTTTATGTGCCTTGCTCCCAGATTTATCCCCAATATTTACTACTTTTGTCCCAAAGTGGAGTCTGGAGCTGAGGAGGGAAAACTGCAGCTGGAAAAAGCTGTAGAAGTCTCAGAAACTCATTTGTGCCTTGTAATGAACTTGGCTTGGCCACATTCCTGCCTCATTTGCATTCCCCTTCCAACCCTTTCCATGCACTTGGATTTTACTTGCAGGAGGACTTTTAAAAACTGATTTTTAAACTTGTGTAAAGGGACTTGGAAATGTGTTCTCCTCAAATATTTAATCATGAAATTTATTCTACTATTTGTCCTCAATTAATTGTGGAATTAAACCAATAGCACATCACTGATCAATCACAAATAGGTAACACACCCTGAATTCTGATTTCTAGTTTGGATTGAAAAAAACCCACAAAACTCAACCAGTCAATAGGAAAATTTTGACAACTATTTTTTTTTTTTATTCTTCCTCCAGAATAAAAGGTGAAATTCACTGAATGAATTATTAATTATGAGTTAGTCATCCAGCACTCCTAAAAAACTAATCTGTTTCTTTTTTTAAGCATCAAAAAAAGGTCTTTCAAACAGAGATGGCAATAATGAAATATGGCAGCAGATCCTGAAAGGTGCCCTCCCCAGCCTGCAGACACAGCAAAGGTTACAGTCCCAGAGTTATTAATCCCCCATCACTCTGACAATTGATTTTGAACACAGTCTCTTGGAGTCTTTATAATGCAAGATCATAAATTCTCAAAACTAATTTATTGCTCTTTGTTCCACCTGGCAAAAAACACACTGTCAGGCTGAGTTGTGTTGATGCAAAGACACAGATGAGTATTTAAGTCATAATTTTCCTCCACCTTTGGGCATTTGTCTGCAGTACCTGTGTGTGGTTAGAAACACCCACAGAGGATTTGGAAACATCCATGAAAGAGTCAGAAATGTTCACAAAGAAGCAGAAAACCAGAATAGGTTATGCTGTCCTTAATAAAATCCTTGCAGAAATAGCCATGTATTTTAAATTTAATGGGCAAAAGTCTGTATTTTTATTTGCTGCCATTGATATTTTTGGTTTGCCCCCTGTTCCCTGGGAGCTCCCAGATTTTCATATGCAAACACATAAAAACTTGCTTTATCCACTTATTGATTTCCCCATCAGCCAAGGATTCCCCACACCCCAATGGGGGAATATTCCAAACCTTTCATCCTATGGCTTTTCCCTTTTTTTTTTTAAGGAGTCATTTGGAAGCCTGAACCAATTCCATCCATCCTGAAGATTCCTCAACTTGCTTTTTGTCCCTGCAGCAGCTGCCACTGCTCCTGCCCAGGGCAGGGAAGGGCCAACCCCAAAGAGGGACAGAGCAGAGAAGAAGAGCAAAAAGGGAGAGAAAGATCCATATTCCACTGACATAAGACACTCAGTTATAAAGATTAAAGGGTTTTTTTTAAGGCTGAAATAGAATATATTACAAGGAAGCTTATTTTCAGGAGAAATTCCTGCCCCATAACCCCAGCATTCCAGGATGAATGAATTACAAGATTTCCAAGGCCTTACTGAAGGAGGGAACAGAAACACAAAAAATAGAGAAGAAAAACAGAAGAGCATTTCCACATCAAAAATAAGCCAGTCCCAAAGTCTCCTTCCCAGGCTCCAAAGTATTTTTTCCTCAGTAGAAAGACAAACTTACAAAATGACCATTCCTTTCAAAATAACCACACAATACTTCTGGAATAACACTTTTCACTCTCCCATATTTTACAGCCCAAGAATATAAACTTTGTCCTTCCATTATCTAAAGGCAAAATCACTTAATTGTCCTGGCAAGTTGATTCCTTTTGAATTCCCATTCTTACCACGATGATGAACCAGGAGAGCTGTGTGACTGCACTCTACAACTGCTGCATTCAGGACTTGGAGGCTCTGGATGATATTGAAATTAATTTCCAGTATAAAACAGTTAACAGAATAACCCCAGATAAAGGCAAGTATAATATTAATTTCATTCTTTTTGTTGGCAATGTTGTAAAGTGCATTGCTGAAGTAAAAGAGCCCTTTGCTGAGCAGGATACAAATTAATTTCACCATTCTTCTTCAAATAGGAATTTTAAAAGTCAACGAAAGGCTGCAGCAGCTTTGAAACATTTCAGTGATTGTTTTAATTACCTCTCCTACAGCTGTGAGCCACTGCAGAGGGAGGGGTGTGGAGGGAAGGGAGAACAACACCTGGCATGTTACCAATTGCTTTTGTGACATGAAGAAGGAAAAAAAAAAATCATTTCCAAGCCCCCTCAGCCCAACAAAAAAAAAAAGCTCAGCAAAGTCAACAAAGATGGGCCTTTTTATCAGTATATTAATGTTGTGATTTTATCCTGGACTACGTGTTCTTATTCTGTCAATAACTCCTTTCACTGTTAAATAAACCCACCCGATCTCCAAACATTAAATACATGAATTCTGACAGCTTTAAAGCTTGTTTTTCAAGCCAAAGTTGCTGCACAAGCTCCAGGAAGCTGCTAAAGGCACACGTGGAGCTGCTTTCCAGGCTTTTTGTCACTTCACTTTTACCACAACCACACAAAAAAAAAAAAAAAAAGCAGATTTTTTTCTTTTTTCCTCATTCCAACCCATAAAAGAGTTGGAAACTGGAGGCTACTGGTGGCCTTTGACACCCAGGCTTCCAGCACCTCAGGGATCAGTCAGTGCTGGGGGAGAAAAAAAAACCCCTCTCAGATGTAGAGTTGTCATCCCCTCTGTTGGCCAGGCTGGGGGGGAAGTGCTGACCCCCCTCCTTTCACCCCTAAACTGCCCAAATCAGCAGCAACAACGACAGAAATGGGGAGGGGAAGGGGGTGTCAGGAGTCAGGTCAGCACGTTTTATTTGCACATGTGTCAGTACAGATAGAAGGAATCACTGAATTAAATTAAATCAAAGCAAACCTGCTAATTAAAACAGCTAAAATTATGTTTGTGAAGATGTGTGACTGGTTTCCTGCTTATCTGCAAATAAGCCTCCCCATAATATAAACATGTTTCTATCTCCACTTCATTTATAATAAGTCTTTAGGCAGATTGTAATTAGTATTTTGAGTTTCTAACAGAAGATCTATTGTGCTGCTGGAGCAATATTTTTCCTGACCATCAAAATACTGATTATTTCTGCTTCAGTCTCAAGGGTTCTCACCTGTTCTTCTCATGCTGGTCAAAGTCTTGTATCCAATTTATCTGAATCAAATTGTTTGGGTGTGTGGCTGAATACCATCATCTTCAGAACATATTGCTTGCAGTTAATCACATTGTATTCAACTCCACCTACAAGCCAAACCAGAAATTATCACCAGTTTTGCTTGGATTTATCCTGGAGTTTGATTTTTTCAGTCAACATTTAAAGAACGATCACGACAGGGGTTAAAAAAAAAAATAATTAATTTAAACAGAAGTTTTGCATTAAAAAAAAAACCAAACCAAACAAAAAAGCTGATACTATTTACAAAAGTCAACTTTTTGTTTCCATTTTACTTATGCCCAAGTTCACAAAGCATCATTTTCTACAAACCCAATTACATAGCTCAGTGATTTACTGGCAAAGCTGGCCAGGAGAAAATTATCTGGCTTCAGCTAATGTGTGTGCCTATTTACAGTCCAAACAAATCCATAGAAAACTGCAAAAATGGCCCCAAAAAGAAAAATACTCCAGTCAGAAATGCACTGGAGGTGACACCATTTGCAAGCTGGAAAAAAAAAAAGAAAAAAAGTTCACCTCATTTTATTATTTCACTGGATAAGCAACGAACTGTGGCTACGATTTTCAGCCTTTGAGATCATGCACTGTTTATTTATTTGGATATTTAACTTGAAACACATCTGGAGTTTCACTGGCTTGGAAAACCTGGTGTTTTCTTTTTGCCCTTTCCATCATTTTTTGCTCAGTTAATGGTGGACTGGCTTCAGCAGGGTCACTGCTGGTGACTCATTTTAGTTACTCATGGGCCTGAGCAGGTTTTTTTGGTTCCAGGGTTGCAAAGCCCACGGTGACAAACGGGGTGTAATCAGATCTTGGTCTCTTGGAGATGAAAATAACACTGCAACAACATCTCTGCATTATTTCTGCTGACAAATCCTATTTTTTTTTTTGGTTGGGGAAACGTTTCTTGACCCAGCACAGAACCCTTGGGGGGAGCCCAGGAATTTTTCATTGGGATCAAGTGGAATTTCAAAGTCAAAATACAACCCAAACCTTTACAGATTTTTTTACACCACAAATAATTCCAGATTATTGTGTATCTTTTCCCTGGAATGTCCACTTGGCCCAACTCACAGATTCTGTTGGGGGTGGCCCACAGTTCATTTCTTCACCCTCCTAAAAAATCCCAGGAAATTTCAAATGTGCCAAAGCCCAAATTTCACTGTAATTGCCTGTGCCAGCACTAAGTCCTCCATCAATAAGAAACCCCACTGATGTCAGCATGACACAAGATTTCCCTCCCTTCAGCACAGCCATAAAACTGGATCCTTGGTGAGTAGATTTGAATGATGTGGATTATATATGATTAAACAGATTTGGATTAAATCACAGCACTGTCTGGTGGAGACCACACTGATGTACAGCAATCAAGGTGACCTTGCAGACTTTCACAACCCACAGCAAAGTCAGAGGAACTCCAGAGAATGGGGGGGTTTATTTTAACTCTGCCAAGATCAGGGCTGCAAGGTGCAAGGAGTTAAAACGCTGCTTTCCTGAGGAATAGTTTTCGTGCCTTAAAATGATGATCCAGGCAACACAGAGCAGGAGAAGCCAATCTCAGCTGAACTCCTTGAGCTCTGATTCATTCCTCAGGGTGGAAAATATGGCTGGTTGTGCCTTGTCCTAACATGCAAGAAAATTCAAATAAAAGAGAATAATATCTAAATAAAGAAATCCACTGAATCACCACCCGATCCCAGCTCACCCTCCATTGCACTGCTGCATTATCTCACCTAATTTTTAAAAAATATTGCTCTGAAACCTTACTTTTTATTACTGGTATTAGTCCTCATTTAACCCAAAAAGCAAGTCTATCATTTCTTATAGAAATGTGGAGTAGGGTTAATCATAAATGATAGAAACTAATTTCCTCCTCACTGGAGTGGGGAGGACACAGCTGAGAGCAGAACCTGGTGAAATGACTCCTCAATAACTTCCAACTAAAGCATTAACTGCAAAGGCTTCACTCAATTCCAATATTCTGGATTTCTTCAGTTCCTGAGCCTGATACACATCCTCAAATCTACTGTGGGTAATATTTGGCAGCCGTGGCCAAGGAGGTCATGCTGGGGGAGGAAAAAAGACCTCTTGGATATAAAAGGGCAAGAAAAAGACTCAGGTTGCCAAAGTCTGAGAGTTTGGCAGAGCAACAGAGATAAACTAATCAGCAGCACAGCTTTCCTGCATCCAGGCTTTCCCAGTTCCCTGCAGAACCCCTTGTCTCTCTCCTTTGGATTAAGCAGCCCAGAGGTTCCTGGATACACAGATAACACTGAAAAGAAAAAGGGGGGGGAAAAAAAAAAAAGAAAGCAATGGGAATACTTTCCTGAAGTTTCCTTCTGCTCCAAAAAGGTTTTTAGCCCGTGATACAACATAAAAACTTCCCAAGGCTTGCTGGGGGTGGGAAGCTGTTACATAATCCAGGAACACTTGCAATGGGTTGTGCTGCATTCCGTGTCACACAGGCACTGCAGGGAAATTCGGGCTCTGAACCTCTGGGTTCACATCTGCACTGAAGGACTCGGCTCCTGCAGCCAAGTTGTGGTGAACCCACAGGTCTGGAAACTTCCTCCCCTTTCATCTCCATCCTCTAAAGGAGCCCCCACCCCATCCTCTCCTCCACCAAGGACATTTTTAGCAAGATTGCTGTGCAGCTAATTACATTACCATGGCATCCAAGTACCACACAGTCACGAGACCTACTTCTTTTAACAGCCCTTGGGTTTGTGGAGAGGAGCTAATAGGGAAACATCCACATATTTGGAGAGCTGAGGCACAAGGTCAATGCATTTGCCCAACATCCCTCCAGGGGAGGCTCTGGGCAGGAAATTACTCACGGTGGAGGAGCTGCCAGAGGGGACTGGGGGCCAAAGCAGCTGCGTGGCCACCAACTTAACCAACCACTGTGCCCTCAGAGCTGCTCCCAGGAGAACACTGCTGGGATTCCAAGAGGAAACCTTGAGCAAACAGAGTGAAATACCTGCTCACCACCTGCACTGTGCAGCCTGCAGCTATGCCAGCAGCACTCACAGCAGCTCCAGGCTCAGCTGGTGGCCTCAGAGCCCTTCTTGGGGAGCCCTGGTGCTCCTTCTGCAAAGGCAATGGGGCAGTGGGACAGTGGGACAGTGGGGCAGTGGGACAGCCTGTCCCAGGCACAGCTCAGCCTGCAGGTGGGAGAGGGGCTGTGATGCCCAAACTGAGCATCACAGCCCATGGGCCTCTTTGCTCTGCACACACAAATTTGTGTGGCAGACATCAGGGAACCTGGATTTTCAGCAGGGTGACCTTCAGAGTCCCCGTGTGCAGTCCTGGGGCTGGAGCTGCCCTGTGTGTTATTCCCATGGTGTTCCCTGACTCTGAGATTCCTACAGACCATGGTCTGAGATAAGACACGGATTTCCCATGTGTCCTGACTCCTGTGCCCTTGCCTGGAACTTGACTTGTCTGAGACAGCTGCTCTGCTGCCTTTCAGCTCTTCAAGAGCAGAGCAGAGTAACTCAAACAAGAGCTGTTTTACTCCTCTACACAGAGCCAAATTACTCTTTATTTCTAATTTCTCTCACCAATTTTTCTCATCTGTTTCCATTTGCTTCCTCTAACAGACTCTTTAGTCACATCTGTGCTACAGGAAGAGTTTGATCTTGACTTTCTGCAGCCTGTGGTTTATTTGCCCATTACAGCTCTCAGGTCAATTTAAATCTGTGTGTTGTCTTTGGTGTCACCACCTCTCACTGGGAAAGTGTTTCTTCCTATGTACCTGCAGAGCATTTTCACCAGAGGATTATTTAAAAAAAGTATATATAAAGTGATCACAACAAAAACTAGATTAAGTCTCACTCATGGAGAGCACACCCTGCCCAGTCCCACCTCCAACAACACCACCAGCCCCAGCTTTATGATGGAAACAGGCTCAACCACAGCAGTTTGACAGGCTCCTAATTTATTCAATTAACAATAAACTCACAGTTCTGCATCCTGAACCTGTCAGCCAGCTGAACTGAGACAACCAGCTGAATACTAAGATATACTCTGCCACTGAACTACCTTAGAGCTGAGGGCTGTTAAATGCAGAGTGAACCCCAAAGAGCCTGGAGGGAAGGACTCTGGCCAAAGCTGCAACGCACTGCAGAGCTCACAGAGGTGGCAAAACTTGTTCAAACCTTTGCCAAAAAGCCCTGGACGCCGTGTTGTCAGTCTGCTCTACATTACTCAACATGCAATACTTGCTGTGGCAGACAGATTAATTAATAGAGATAACAGAAACAGTGGTATATAATCATAAAAGAGAGCTGAAACCACAAAGGACTACAGCTTCCCTGTGGCACAGCAGTGATTTTTTTT
>VYZS01043711.1:71701-83736 GCA_013400695.1 Neodrepanis coruscans | reverse complement strand
AACTGTTCCAGGGGAAGTTTAAGCTTAATGTTAGGAAAAAATTCTTCATAGAAAGAGTGATTTGCCATTGGAATGGGCTGCCCAGGGAGGTGGTGGAGTCACCGTCCCTGGAAGTGTTTAAAAAGAGACTGGATGAGGCACTTAGTGCCATGGTTCAGTTGATGAGATGTATTAGGTAATAGGTTGGGCTTGATGACCTCAAAAGTCTTTTCCAACCTAGATAATTCTGTGATTTTGTGAAAATAAATACATAAGTTGTGTTTTTACTATGAAGACTTACAAGAGTATCTTGGGCCCTTCACTATAATACAGAGTTAAGGCACTGAAGAGAGTGATTTCACAGACAAAGTAGACAGTCATACAGAAAGAACACAGCTGTACTCAACACCTGTTCACACTGTACTGT
This sequence comes from Neodrepanis coruscans, assembly GCA_013400695.1. Lineage (NCBI taxonomy): Eukaryota > Metazoa > Chordata > Aves > Passeriformes > Philepittidae > Neodrepanis > Neodrepanis coruscans. The sequence continues at coordinate 83,330 of VYZS01043711.1, read as the reverse complement.
GACTCCTTACAGACTTCTCTTTGAAAATGTCAGACACCTGGTATATATCTATTTAGATGCTGTTTAGGACATATTTTAGGGTGTATCTACACTACAACCCAAACAGCTCGAGAAGAGCATGTGCCCCAGCCAGCTTCAAACTCTCTGGCTACATCACTGCAAAGAGCCCCAGTGAGGCCAAGCAGAATGTGGTGCAACCTGCTCAAGGACAGGATGAAGACCTGAGTATATCAGTCATGCTAAGCAACACACTGCTATGTCTGTCTTTCTGCAGGTACATCATATATTGAGTTTAGAGATAGTTTGATTATGTCAGCATACTTCTTTCACAACCTAGTGACTGCAGGATAAATGTATCCTAATTAGCTTCACAGAAGGCAAACCCTGTTGCTGCTATCAAGCATAGATTGGTCCAAAGTCAGTCCATGAAAACACTGAATATGCACCTTATTTTTCTGCACAGGTTGTAGGTACAGCATATCTCACATGTTGTCAAAATTTTAATAAAAGCATTTATCTTTATAGCACTGTACATACAGCTGCACTTTCTAGAATATATACGAAGGCCAGAGATTTGTTTTATAAAGCCCATAGTTTAAAAAACAAACACAAAACCACAGTTAAAATGCAAGATGAAGGAGGCATCCACCATTGTGAATTACACACAGCCAGGTATCGTTCAGGAGAGGGAGACTCTTAGGCAACAGGAGACCTTTGGAGCATAATCAAAGAAGACATGAAGCAGAGCCAGGGAGTGAGGGAAAAAGGGATCAGTAAAAGCTAAGGATGAGATAAGACATGAGGCAGAGTTAGTATATGATGACACTTCAGGATTACATTTTCATATAACAGAGTGGGAAGCCTGATGGAGTAATGTTCACCTCTTAAATCACGTAGAAACAAGTATTACTTACTGACCTGTGTTCCAGTAGCACCTCTTTGTGGTAGACACTTGAGAAAAATAAAAAAGCATCATAACCCCTTCCCACCCTCCTATTTTTCTAAACAATAATTAAAATAAACGACAGCCACAGAACTAAATAGCTGAACACTCGCCCAGAGTGGGGGCAACTCCTCTAAGCAAAACTTCTTAATGAAGAATGGTGAGGGCTGCTTTGTGATCTACTGACCATACCTGAGAAGGAAAATGGATCCTTAGAATCTACTTCTCTTAAGCTCTTTGACATTTCAGTAATAGAGCTGTATTGTTAGAATTTCACTGACAGGAGGAGGCAAGCATATTTTATGTATATGGAAAAAACAGTTTGTGATTCTTTGACTGTCTTTATTTAAGGATGCGTGATATAAAAGCCTTAACAAGGTAAAGTACGTAACATACTGATTTCAAGGCCAAAAAGCATGCCAAGGACCAGATATGAAGTCCAATGGAGCTCATTGTAGAGCGTCCTTTGACCTTACAATGTGATTGATGTGGCATATCCAAATCAGATGCAAAAAAACCCAAAAGCCCCAGGTGAAAAATACAGGTCAGACTTTGTCAGACATTTGAAGATACAGTCCTTTTGTATAACTCAGTCTGGATGCCAAAATTGTCAGTATGAGCAGATGTTTTATGCATCAAACTAAAATTCCTTTTCAGGCTATCTTGCTTTCAAACTGAAAGTCTTTTATGCTATTCAAAACAGACGTTTGAAGACCATTCCTGAATGCTGGCACTTCTTTGTATCGTTTGAAAAAAAAATGTATATTTAAAATGAAAAATGACTTCTTAAAAAAATACAGTATATATTCTCTAGTAATGAGAGAACATTGAGTATAAACATATTGATATATGCTGGACATTAACAACACTTGCACAAATAACTTTTTCCAGCATTATTCATTATATAAGCTGCTTTTATTTCAGTGCTAAGACCTCGGAAAAATGTTCACTTTCACTAACTTGAAAATAATTTTTTTTCTCTACATACACCAACTTCTACTAAAAAACAAAAGCATTTTAATTCTAACTACTAATATCTCAAATTTCCTTCCCTCAGAATCTTCGGTTACTTTGTATTTCTAAATATAGCAGATAAGAGCACAGAGAAATATGCTGTATTGTAAGAGTTTTTATAAACAAGATTTTCTAATTTTAGAAGACTCCATTCTAAATAAACTCTAATTAAATCACATATATTCTCCATTGCAGTCCACAAACAAGATAATATTCAGCTCTCCTCACTGCTATTTGATTCCATCTTATAGCGAATGATTTAATATCTACTTTTGAGTAAAAATATTTTCTATGAAGTGGAACCCTAATCTTTCATTAAAAAAATAAATTCTAGTAACATACTGTCTTTGTGAAATTATTTTTAGATATTAAAATCAAATCATAGGTGTTGCCTGCAAGGGTGAGGAAAGAAACGAAACAAAACAATGCAGAGGTGAAGAGAGAGCTTTACTGGTGATGTCTGATGATCCAAAGAGGAAAATCATAACAATCTCTCCATTTTTATAACCTTCAAAGTGACTGCCCATCACACTATCCAACTAAAGCTCATCTTACTACTATGTTTCTTAAACATCCAACAAGATGGTCCCTTGTTACTTATTCTTCAACCCAGTCCAGCCCTTGGTAGGCCAGGAAACCTAACACTATGTTTTGTCTTAATATCTCACTTATCTATACAGAAGAATACAAACGTGAAACACAGGCTGTTCTTGGCCCTTAATATTTCAAGTTATCCAGCTACTTAGCTAGAGTGAATTCCCCAAATCTTAAGCATACCCCCTAAGGCATCATAGGTACTTTACACACACCTGCTTCAACAGCTGACCTATTTAAGATTAATATTCTTTCAACTACTTTGCGGATTGGTTCAAGAACTCATAATGAAGCTCAGAACCAAGACATGAGGCATTCTAACACTAAGGATAATTAATTACTAAAAAAGCTGAGAGAGGACCGAAATAATTTTCTGTTCACCATGATCTTTAAATCAAGACTGATTTTTTCCTCCCCAAAAAAGGTATGCATTTCACAAACAGGAGACTAGATAGAGGCATGGCTGAGTCAAATGCAATGGACTCTGCTAGATTTGGTTAAAAAGTTCATTATTCTCCCCTGTAGAACTAAACATTTATGAATCTGAAAGCTTTCATCTCTGGAATAGAACTTCCTATTTAGCTACAAGTTAAAACTAATTAAAGTAATTTTCATCAAAAGGTTTAGAGCCTTATATTTATTAGTCTAAAAGCTCTGTAAATTACTATCACAGCTTGTTTTCTTCCCAAATATACATTTAGATTTGTACAGTCAAAGTCTGAAAAAACAAGGTAATCCCATTGGTTGTCTACACTGGTTGATTCAACTCATTGGGAGTTAAAATTATACTACCTTCTTATGCCTAACTATGGTATGAAAATATCTGGGGAGGACTGAAAAAAACATTTTAACACCACTTACAAACTTTATGATTATAGATCTCAGTTTTTACATCTTTTCATAAATGAACTTTGGGAAAGTCTAAGTTAGTGAACAAGAAATATGTAAAATGATTCTTTCTGGTACTTACTATTCTGCATAAAAACAATTAGCTTTTCTGAAGTGACTAATTACTTAAAATTAAATCTGCTTTAAACAAAAATGATTAGAGGTCATTTTAAGCAAAAAGTTTAATATCTCATATTTTATATACATATATGTGTAAAAGTTATAAAAATCACCATTACAGCTTGGTTTTTTCACTGCACATCAATTCAGTCTCTTGTAATGCTGATTACATAGATAATCTTCCTCAAATGGCTTTGTGATGATAAAGTGATTTTAAAATTCTTTATCTCCCTCATAGGAAATTATTTTCTTATAATTATCTTAAAATATCTTGGTCATCTCAAATTATCACTTCTCATTACTTCAAAATGCATAAGTTGTTGACAAAAAATAGCAAACTTTTGCTTTTTCAAAACAGTGAAACTGGGAAAGTTATAATGCATTCTGTTAAATTTCTAGTCTGGGATGGAAAATATGACTCCATGGGGTTTATCTCAGAGAGAAAGTCTTCAGTAGTATCCATAATGTTTATTCCTTAGTTCTTGATATCATAATTTTAGAATACATCATGCTTAGATCAACAAAAGATGCAGTTGTCCTTACACTTTCAATGAGCACTGTTTATTTCAATTAGCTGTGGTTTTACAAGTTATTTTACAAACCATATTCTGTTCCATAACCTCCTCTGGGGAATAATCACAAAGAAAAACAGCTTGATATTTTTATAAGCACATCAGTGAAATTGACTATCAAGTGATTTTTGTCTTTTCCTCTCCTTCAACTGCCCCCTTGAAAATACTTACTTTTTACAACTTTCAGCTATGACAACCATTCCTAATAATCTGCCTTCATTTCCTACATATGTATTATTGTCCTTTGAGTGACATTCGCACCCAAATGTGGAAAAAAACATGAAAGCAGAGACCCTATGGATAATATCCACACAATTAAAAAAAAAATAAAATGGAAAAACTTCACAGGTATTCTTCACAATTTATAACTTAAAAAGCAATATGGATTTGTAGCACTACCTTGAGATTTTGCGTTTCACGAACAAGTATCTGTTTCATTATCTTGTAAAAGGTTTATAGCTATTACTCTTGGAGCAATAGTATAAAATTCAAATGATACGATTCTCTCTTTCTACGAACAAAGATTTGGAGCTGAGGTAAGAAAGCGCCTCCCTGTGATGGAAGCTCATCTGGATCCTTACATCTTACAGACTGATTTGCTTACAGCATTCCCTATTCCTGCTGTATTCCTGCATCATAGACACTTTCAGCAGTGTCACATAGAAAACCCATAGAATAAGCCACGGTCTTTCCCAATAAAGAAACAAACACTGAATTATAATTGGTAAGGAGGAAAGTGATCCAGAGATGCAGTGAAAGCACAGAGGAAGAAGAAATACAATTGCACGCTCAAAGAAGAGAAAAAAGACCAAGGATGTACAGAATGGCAAAAGGTTTGTAGATGCAGGTAATGGGAACCCACAAGAAAATGGGAACTGATGAAATAATCTAGGCTCATTAGAGTGAAGTCAGTCAAAATTAGGCATGAGGAACAATGCACAGTTGCTTTTCTCTATTAATGAAAGAAAAAATTAAGAGAAAGTTTTTTTCCAAAACCACTTGGAAACTAGCTTCTTTACAGACCACTCTAATGACAAAGGATATTTAGCCCAAATTCACACTGGTAAAACAGTACATATTAAAAACAAAAGGATGAAGATCAGTGCTGACAATATTTAACATCACTGACAAGGAGCACAGTTGCTCAGGGTAAGCACTATGTGTTTCAATTCCAAATACTTTAAAAAAATAATTTATCTACTATGTTTTTAATTTTCGAACTCTAACTTCAATTAGTGTACATTGCTGTTTGATTCACAATTAGAGGATGAGCCACCATTATTTAACCAATTGAAAAACAATCTTGGAAATCCACGGGAGTATGCAAAATAGAGTATCAAAAAGAGGAGCGTGAGGCACAGATATAATAAAAAAAACCCTAGGAATGCACAGTGCAGACAGACATAACATCAGAATTCCAAAACGACAAACAGAACTAGGACAACAGCTTGAAATGTAAACAATTTTGGAATCTCCCACAACAAAGTTCGCCATATTCATGTGTTTGTTAAAGGAATCTATATTCTTAGATTTAGATCCTTCCTGCAGCTATACCAAGTGTATAGATGAAAAGAAAAGTCAAGAGGCCTCTATCAACCTAACACACTGAAAAGAAAAGAAATGGAGCTGCAGGAGCATGGTGCTGCAGCCCATGACTGGGACCGTGCTGGAAGGCACTGGGATCTCTCTACACCTCAGACATGCTGCAGTCAGCAGGATGTCACACCCTGGCACATACACGGCGCCTTTTCCAAACAGCACCAAAGCCAGCTTCATTGCACTGCTCCCATCCTACACAGCCAGCCTGACTTCTTCTGCTCTGCCCTGCCCTGCCCTGCCCCATCACATCCTGGTTGGACTTCACTTTATTGTTCTGGTCAGAGCATAAATTTTCCTTCTGGCTAGTGCTGTATTGTGGTATCAGCTATGAGTCCTTCTGGTGTAATACATCAGGGGAGTGTACAACGGAACCAACAGCAGCGGAGACATCTCTGGCATTTGCTCTGGGGTTGTGTGTTACATAACGCTGTGATACTCCGAAGTAGATGTCGCCCGACGACACAGCTGATGTGCTGGCAATAGCTGGACAGAGCAAGGAGCTCATTTCAGAGCAAGAAGCACACTGAAAAATCAGTGGTGAAATTTTGTACAAAGGTGTGGGGCAAGAAGACTGGGCAACCTAGAAAACTGATTAAATATTGCAGCTCTATGTCATAAAAGTTTGTGGCTAAATAACAAGATAAAGGTTCAGTCCTTAATTAAAAGGCAGGAATAATACATAACAAAGATTAAGAACATGTTTCCTTGACAGTAGCATTAGCCCAGACTAAGTCATGGTTTGTTTGAATGGAGCAAAACATAATTAAAGTTTTAATTAGAATTGATCACCATCCACAAACCTAAAATGGATTGTACTGTACTGGAAGATCTTTCAAGGAAACTGATGTTCTTAAATGAACTATGTTCTTCAAAAACAAAAGGCATTCTGTTAAGTAACAGGGTAATAGTGAAAACTAATGATTCTGAAAATATGTCACAGAAACAAATACTAGTAAGCACATATTCTGAAAGGGCCAGTGATTATGTATTTTACAAAGTCTAAGTTTCCTCACATACTTATTTTCCTCTGTGATGAATCTGTTCCACATCATATTCTGGTTAAAACGTGTACACCTTTTTCTTCTTCATAAAGAGGTGATACCTCCAAGATTTGAACTTTTCAATGTATGAAGGAAGAGAATGCCTATCCACAGACACACTAGCAACAAAATATTGCTAAAAATATTTTGCCACCAGAATTAAGAGAAGTACCTCTGTCTCTTAAATCCATCTGTTACACTAACATCTTCTATAGAAGAACACGGAATTTATTCATACATTTGGCCTTTTGTAATTGGCCAAGGCTCTAATGTCCAGGTAATCACTTTTCAATTTTAATGAAAAGGGCTGCTGTTAACTGCACGTTGCTTTGTAGTCGAAAAGCCTGGCGGTGCAGGTATCCCGCCTCCCCCTGCCTTGCTGCACTGCTCCGGGCGGTGTGGGATTTGGGAGCTCGGTATCTCCGCAGCGACAGGAGCTCCGCACGGCTCGGCTCGAACTGCTCCCCCCTTGCGATCAAGAAAGGCGGAGAACCCCGTCTTACCTCCGAAAAGCCCCTGAACAGGCTCCTCCAGAGACGGGAAACTGGGGGGTCTGCAGTTGCATAAGATCAGCCCTCATCCCTCCCCCTTCCCCACCAATCTCCGACGGTTTCACCGTACGCCAAAGGCGGGAGCAGCCACCCCGTGCTAGGGGAAGTCAAGGAGGTGCCGGTGCCAGGAGAACAGGCAGCAGAGGAAAGGCTCATGGCATAGGGGACAGGACGCGGAGTTGGGGTGGGGGGAACCTTGCAGGTGGCAGGGAGGGAAGCGGGACGGAAGGAGGGGGGCGTTCCTTGGTGGGGGCAGTGGGGAGAGCGGAGGACTCCGGGGATGGGGACATTCCCGGGCGGGCAGGGAAAGCCTCGCACTGGGGTAGCCGGAGGCACGGGCAGCCCTGTAGAGGGGAACGAGCGGCGGGGGACGGAGGGACTCGCCCGGGGTCTGGGCTGTGCGGGAGTGCGGCAGTGCTGGGGGCCCCTTCCAGCAGCCTCCGCTGGAGCCGGCGGCGGGAAGCCCGCAGCGCCCCGCACGTCGCAGAGCCCCCGTGTCCCGGTACGGCACCCCGGGCGCTGGAGCAGCGTCCCCGCCGCAGCTCCCCGTACTCCCCCCGCACCGCGCGGCCGGGATCTGGCCATTCCCGGCTGGGGCTGGAATAGGAGGGAGAAGCAGCCCTCGGGGCACCAGGCGTCCCTTCTCTCGCCCGCCCCACACAGCAAGTCTCCCCGGGGGCGAGCAGCTCATTTTCAAGCGATGCTGGCGCGCAAAGTTGCGCTGGCTGGGCAGCCCCCGCCGGCGCTCTTTCCCTCCGCGGCCGCGTACATCCCGGCCTCTACAAAGCCCCCGCACTCAGCTCCCCTCGGGTCAGCGTGGAAAACACCTCCCTCGCTATCCTCCCCGTCTGCTCACGATCTGCCTCAACCTGCTCCTCCTTTTGTTTTGATCTTTGGGAATGAAATTCTCTCTCCTGCCGTGTCCTTTCCCTCCTCCTTCTCACGCCTTCGTGTGGGAGATGCCCGGGATCGCACACCAGCTTTTGTTATCTCCTCCCACCTCCATCTTCACTCCGACTGATGCCCTAGTAAATAGCAGGAGCGCTGCACCTCCGCCCCGCACCTACCACGCGCCCACCTGCAAACACCTCGCATGTCAAATAAATTAAATGATAAAATAAAAACATCCCTTACAGGCAGTAAGAAAAGTGAAAGAGTAATCGCATGAATCGGGAGCACTTCTGCTTCCCCCGTGGTGTGATGACCTTGCAAGGGCTGCTCTGGTGCTTGGTTTCGCACGGTCTTTTTTTCCCCCTTTTTTATTTTTTTTTCCTTTCCCTACTGGAAAAAAAAATCACGCCCTTTTCGCTATCGCTTTTCAAGCGAACACGAACGCCAAAGACTCCCACTTCCAGCGAAGCGTTTCCAAGCACAAATTGTTACGCGACAGCTCAGCTCTTCCTTTTGATGCTGTCGGTGTTTGTATCAAGATCGGTGCGGGATTCGGTNCGCCGCCCCGCGCGCCGCCCCGCGCGCCGAGCATGCGCGCGGGGCAGGGGGAGCACGGGAGGGAAGGAGGGAAAGGAACGGGAGAACCCGGGGGAAGCGCGGGGAAAAAGGAGGGGCAGGAGCCCCGGCGGGTGTTGGGGCGGCCGCGGCCGTCGCCTCGGCGTCGCTGGCAGCGGAGCGCCGGCGCGTGGGATGGCCCGGGCGCTCCCGCTGCCCGATCCGTCCGTGCCTTCCCTCTCCCTTCTTTTGGCGCTGGATCCGGGATGCGCCCTCCGTGCGGGCACTGCCCCGGCTGTGCAGGCGGAGAGAGGGTCACGGAGTCGCTGAATCAATCAGATTGGAAAAGATCTCTGAGATCATCGAGTCCGGTCCATGACCGAACACCACCGTGTCAACTAGAGCACGGCACTTAGTGCTACGTCCAGTCTTTCCTTAACTTCAGGGACGGTGACTCCACCGACGATGTACACCAATGGGCAGTNTTTTTTATTTTTTTTTCCTTTCCCTACTGGAAAAAAAAATCACGCCCTTTTCGCTATCGCTTTTCAAGCGAACACGAACGCCAAAGACTCCCACTTCCAGCGAAGCGTTTCCAAGCACAAATTGTTACGCGACAGCTCAGCTCTTCCTTTTGATGCTGTCGGTGTTTGTATCAAGATCGGTGCGGGATTCGGTCTCTTTAGCTCTCAATAGTTCACGGCCAATCGCTGCGGGTACATTTTCCCTCCATCTCGCCACTGGAAAAACACCTCCCGCAAGCGGAGCAGCGAGCACCGACCGCGCACACCAACTTTCCCGGTGAGGATGACCCCCGAGCGCTGAGGAGCGCTGAGGCCGCGCAGCCCCCGACTCAACCCCGCCGCGCGTCCATCCCGCCGCCTTCCCGGGAGGAAAAGCCCCGCGCAGGTCACCCGGACCCGCCGCCGGCACCCCGGCAGCGGCTCGGGCGGGTGCGGAGCCCGGGTCGCCCACCCCCCCGTCCCCGTTGCCCGGCTCATCCCCGCACTTACTGCGGGCGCGGGGTGTGCCGGCGGTGCGGAGGANACACCAATGGGCAGTCCGTTCGGATAACACTCTCTCTGGGAAGAACTTCTTCCTAGTGACCAACCTAAACCACCCCCGCAGTTTAAGACTAGGTCTTTGTATCGCTGGTTGCCTGGGAGAAGAGGCCGACCCCCCCACCTGCTACAATCTTCTTTCTGGTGCGGGGTGATGGCTCTGGTGTCCCATCGCCTGTAGCCGTCACACATGTGTAGGCGTCATCTGCCATTGCAAGCCATTCTTCCAACCGTGGCTCATGTCTACAAGCTACCTACACTAGCATGGAAATTAATGCGAGATAGTTTAGCTTTATAACAGCATTCAGCCCTTTGATATAAAGTTCAACTGGTCTTGCCCTTCAGTATAAAACCCAGCTGATGCTACCCTGCCCTCACCATCGCTGTAGTAGTTGCTGTTGTGGTAGGAGTAAAAAAAGATCAGGGCTCCTACACTAGACACTGCACGTAAGTAATTTTAGGCCCTTTCTAAGGCAAAGACATGCATCAGTGTTTACTTTCATACATGGCAAGTTCTGTCGCTGACTGTTTACATAAATTAAGCATATTTAGCATGTCCTAAGCACAACACTAGAGAAGCAGATGGATGCAGCAAGAAGGTTAAAGGAAGGCAAAATAATGACGTATACAAAAAAAGAGTAAATTACACCATGCCCGTTTTTAACTACTAGCGTTATTTCAGAGAAAAAAAAAATAAAAGCATGAAGACTGTGTAATATGTGATACATGGATGTGAAACATTTCTTAGTTTATTGTTGAAATGCCCAGGGAAATCAATTATAACACAAACTGATGTGTACAAATGTGCAGGAGGTGACAGTATTTTCAGTTTGTTAATGCAGACAATTTATAAGTTATCTTTTTGTGGTAGGCAAAAGTCACCAATCTTGCACCCAGAATTACTTTTTATGTGTAAGACAATAATTTTATGATTTTATGCTTTTTTTTTAATTTCCCAGTGCACCCCTCTTCACCCCTCTGCAGTTCGTGTTCTGATTTTCTAGATGTGTAAAAATTCAGTCTGAAAATGCTAAGAATTTAAGTTGATTCCAGGCTTAGCAAAACCAAAGAGTTAAGAGGAGGTGACACACTTCACTAGAAATCTCTGAAATTTAAGTTTCATCTGTTCCAATTAATTTAAATTATTTTCCTGTCATCTTCATATTTTGCTACCTTATTGCTTGATTGGCCTGCCAGATCATTATAATCATCTCCAGCATAATGAAAGTTAAAATGCTGTAGCATCTGCTTCTAAGTTTTAGCCACATTGTTCCCTCATATTTTCTGTCTTTTGTTCAGTTCTTTATAAGTTTGTCTTTTGCCATCACAGTGCAACATTAATTCTGTATGACCTATTTTGACTGTGTCCATATTGCAGTTACTGCATGACTTCATCTCATCTTCATAACTCTTCTAGTGGCAGCAGCATGAATATGGGAGTGCACAGCTCTGTTTTGGCTCTAAACCCAGATATTTACTTAATGTCTTAGTTGAGTTTTGCAGCCGTTTTTTTTCTTCCACAATTACTGAGATCACAACATCTCAGGCAGCTGGTTGAAAGCTAGTTTAGGGTTAGTTGTCTGCTGAGTGACTGGCACTTAGAGATGATGTACCTTTCTATATCATGGATGGTCATCTTTTGCAAAAAGCAGCTGAACACTTTCTTACCCTCAAAAAGCAAAAATTATAGGTTAAATTTTAAAAAAATTGTGACAAAGAGCATTCAAGTGGGACTTTTTGTATATCATAATATTTTTTCATCTAATTCAGTGGCAGAATTGCCATCTGCTACCAAAAAAAA
>VYZS01043711.1:40877-60211 GCA_013400695.1 Neodrepanis coruscans | reverse complement strand
ACTTCAATAAATGAAGAACTGTAGACAGACCTTGTGAGATGGGGTAATAAACTGGCAGTTGAAATCCAACTGAAATAATGTAAAATGCTGTAGCAGGAAAAAAAGTAGTAGCTTCCCATTTAAAGTGATGGGCTATGAAATGACACTTACTGCAGAGGAACCAGCTCTTCAAGTTATGATAGATTGTTCAGCAAAAATGTCAGTGATCACCAGCAGTCAATAAAACAAGCTAAAATTTATAAATTATTGAGAAGGAATAAACTCAAAACCAAATAATATTAATATGTTGCTTAAATATGTGAAGCACCTGCAACTTGGCCATTACATGCACTTCTGATCCCTTCCCTTATACAGAATATGATAAAATTTAAAAAGGCTTAGAGAAGAGCATTGAGGATGATCAAAAGTGTGAAATTTCTTCTATAGTGGAATCAACCACTCTCTACATGTGCCTGAGTGTTTTGTTGCTGTCTGGATGCTGGGCTGGACTGACCTGAGTATGATCCAACATGACCGTTCTTCAGCTGCTACGAATACTCCTTTTCTTGTTCCCTGTTTTATGCTACCCTGTTTTATAGACTCATATCTTGTTCTCCTTTCTTTAGTTAAAAGTCCTAGTATGTATTTTTTTCCCCTCTGAAAGTTCTTTTACACTGATCATCACTGTTCCTTTTTCTACATTTTCCAGTTCTATTCATTTGGGTTTTGTTCAGGTGGGATGACTGGAGTGCCACTCACTGTTAAAGGTTTGGATATACCATGGATTACAGAAAAATAGTTTCCCCAATTTTTTACTTTTTCTTATTTTTTCACTGCTCATGAATGCTGAATTACTATTTTCAGAGATTTTCTGTAGGTTTCCCCATACCTTCTTTCAGAATAGTAATAGCTAGTAAATAGATATCAATGCACCTATACAGATAGGGGTTTATATTTTACATTTTAACTCATTTATCAAGAATGAAATTGATCCATAGTATTATTATGCAGTCTTTTAGTACTGTAGGATGATTCTGGGATTCTTTGCAACCAAAGAACCAAACCAACTATAACTTTGTGTACCTCCAACAACTGTGATCTTTCTTACACAGTAAGTAATTCATGAGTATGTCAAACAGCATAGTTCTCAGCACAGGTTTTTTGGAAATAAAAAGAGAACAAATAAAGGATTTGTCAAGCTCATCAGTTTGTTTTCATATGAAGTTTGATGCTCAAAGGTAGACTAAATACACACTGCTCAAAAGTGCACTTCAGCTTTTTATGTTCTTCTTCAAAAGGCACTTTCATCTTGCACATTTAATTTTCATCTGTTGTTGCCAATGATACAGGTATTATAATCTAGATAATTTTTTGAAGCTAGATGGGAAGTGGCTGAACAAGACTTCAGAATTCCCTGGTAAGGGAATTGGAAAAGCTCATTATTTTCTTGTTTCTGATACATCCCCAAACTATCATGAAATGATGTATAATACGCTTTTGCCAAATAACCGTGTGAAAGTTCAGGGACCCAAATCATTAACTTCCACTGCTTTCATTGCCTTAAGGCAGTAAAGTATCTGCTAATTGTCATTTTCTTGTACAGGAACTGAGGTGCAGCAGATATAAGGAAAACTACCTTGTAAAAATCGTCAGTTGTCCCATGGGTACCTTGCACTATGATTATATGGTTTGGAGGAATGTTCTGTGGCTGCAATTCACACTTAGCTTTTACACTGCAGACCTCTTAGCATAAACTGTACTTCCTGGGAGTTTTTGCAATATTTTATTACTTCTTAAATGGCTCAGATTGTATGAGAATCTGTTTGAGCAGCTAAGCTCTGCAACTTCTACAATATATGCAGTTAGTAACTGTGTTAAGGGCTGCTGTGTTTGTTGTTAACCAGGCTTATTTCCAAGGATATAAGAAACTACTGATAAGCAGATATGGCTAATACTTTACTATCTGACTCTGAAACAGCTTCTTACCTGTGAACAGTACTCAAGAGGAAAATAGGAAGTGAATATATTTTGTATCTTCATGATGTGCTTAAAGTTGGTTTTTTTAAATGTAATCTGTTATTCTTAAATAACTTTTAATCTGAAATATGTAACTCTATAAGACTAAGTGGAGCGCTACATGTGTTACTTATACATTACACATGGTTTAGTTAGTCCTTTTGTGATCAGCATAGAGGCTAAAAGAAGACATCAACAATGGAAAAGGGAAGATGTATTGCTTAAAATTTAGTGCTATAACTAGCTTTTTGTAGCAAGCATTCCAGAGGCACCAGGGAATCTCTAACTTTAGAGATATTCAGAGCTTGACTAGAAAAGCCCCAAGCAGCCTGATCAAGGACTGAAGTTAGATGCAACTTGAAAGCTGGCTCTGCTCTGAGCAGAGTGGTCCAGACGATCTCCAGAGGTCCCTTCCAAACTAATTTTTTTTTTCTGTGGCTCTATGAAGAAACCTGTATGTTCTATGCAGTATCAAAAGCAAAAGCAAAACAGGATTAGGGATCATATGGACTGAGCTAATTGCCCTGCTAGCATGAAAAAAACGCTGCATCTGAGTGCCTTTGGATGTGTGTGACCTGAATTCAGCAGCACTGCAGACTTTCAACGAAGAGCTTTTGAACTGTCTGGCAGGCAGAACTATTTTCTCTACCCTTTATGAAGAATGTGGATAGTAACAGATAAAATTTGATCCTTTGTATCTCTGTGTTTAGTGCTCTGTATACAAATGGCCTTTTTAGCTGCCTCTCTTTTGGAATTAAGCTGCACACAAGGTATTTCAGCTGGAAAATGAGAACATATTTGAGCTTGTACAAGGACTTAATATACAGAGAATGATATGGTGACAGCAATGGAGTGGTATGATCAAGCAATGTATCAGGTGATAGGAATAGAATTTGTCCAAAATATCAAGTCCAGTAAACAGCAGTTTTTATTTGAAGTGACAGCTGTCAAATGTGTAGGATGAGGAAGTCAGACAGTGATTTCATTGCAGTGGACAAAATAAAGGGGTTGTGGAGCTTTATGATTCATGTCACAGTTAAATAGGACTGGCCTAAGTTCTTAAACAGCTCTTAGGCTCATTCTTTTCATATCCCTGAAGATGTAAAAGAACTCCCTGTGAAAGCAACAGAAGAGTCTATTGCCAGTGGAAATCAGAGCTGGTCATTGTGGTAGGCAGCAGTGACAGACCCGTGCAGGGAGAAGATGATGTGGGTCCGTTTCCCAAAATTTTAAGAGGGAGATTTTTCTTGTACTTCCCTGTTACTTTCAGCTTTAGACACAATGCCTCTTAGATATCTCCCAGTGAATCTTCACACACTTTGCTCCATAATTTAATTATATAGCAAAAGAACTATGTTTTTGTTGCATTAAGCTTCTGGAACGGTAATTTTAGTTATATGTCCAAGTTCTGGTCCTGAAAGGAATTCAACACATTCAAAAATTATCTGAAAAGGGGAATACATAGCAATCTGACAAAGTTTTCTGATGATATTGACTTAGAATAGTAAAAATGAGGACTACGTATGAAGAACTGCAGAAAGGCCTTGTGAGATGGGGCAATAAACTGGCAGTTGAATGTAAAATGCTGCAAAGGGGAAAATATCATCCTACCTTAATATTTCAAATTTCGTTTTACATAATTTTAACCCCCTTTTTTTTTTTTTTTTTTTACAGAAGTATTTTTCTTTCAATTTAGCTCTGTATGCAGCTACAAGAGAAAAAAAATTATTCATGGAAAGAATTCCTTCTTTTATGAGACCTACTTTGTGTTGGTCATTAAAGAGTTTATAAAGGTAGAAATAAAAAGGAAAATAGGAGGAAATATTAAAACAATAGCATCTCAAGAAATGCTGCTGAGCAATTAGTAAACTTGTACTAAATAGCTTTTCAGAGAGTCTGTGATTTTCAGGAGAGTTTTATTCCAGGCCCAGCTTTGAAGGAATAAGATACCACTGAATCACTTCAGGACTGTTTCTTGCATAACCATGGAAGCTGTTCATAACACAGAGTAGGTTCTGCCTGATGCTTTTTCTTTGTTAATCAGTATGGATACTCTGCTGGGAATATGGAATTAATACATGCAATACATAAAGAGAAACATTCTTCTTTATGGTTTAAAGTACATTAAGTAAAGTTGAAGCTCTCTCAAACTTTTATTATACCAAATAAAAGTTTGTTACCAATAGATAAGCTTATCAGTATTAGTTATTGGGGACCATATGGAATGCTCTGGAACAAAGGGAAGGACTGAAGTTTTTATTTAAGCTATTTCAAAATTACATAATACATAGAAAGCATGTGCATTAGGGCTGCAGATAGAGCAGTTGTGATAGGAAATATTGAAAGTATTTTCATCCACCAACTTTATTTATGAACACATTTAATGATGATGTGACTGTGTGACACATGTCAATAAGAAGACTAATTTGTAAAATATAGTTTCTTAAGGTTAATGACCTATATTCTGTTCATAAGATTGGCATCAAAATGAACCTTTTCCTAGTAAAGCAGTAAATTCTCTTTGGAATATTAATGATGACCTTTGATGAATCAGTGTTACAAGGTGAGCTACTTTCAGGGTGGAAATTTTAGCATTACAGAGCATGATACAAACATGATGGATTACAACAGTCCTTCAGCCTTGAAATTTCATGTTCTGAAAAGGCAGTTTACTTGCAATGAGTTCTAAGGACAAGCTGCAGTCATTAAGCTGGCACACCTAAATGGAGACAAAGGACTTGAGCCAAATTGCACTTTTCACTTGACAAATCAAGATTGTCAGATTTTAGTGTTTTATGTATCACACTGAGTAGCATAATTGGTTTTGGTGCTGTCTTTGCTGATATTTAACTTAATTTAACAGAATTTATTCCTGACCTTTCTTTCTAAGTATTTTGCAAAGTTTTTCTTTTCTGGTTTTGAAGAAAAAAGGGGAAAAAATAAAAAAGAGAATTACTTTGTTGCTGCATTAGTACCAAAAACTTTCTATCTATCAAGAAACTGCTCCAAAACCCACTTCATCAACTTGCTAACATAGTATAATAGTAGTCACATTCCTGATAGCTGTGATGGAAATGTAACCAATTGACAGGAAGTAACAGTTTGAAATTAGCAAAATTCTGTAATGAAAGGGTGTTGTTTATATACTATGAAAATATTATAGAACTGAATAATGGGGAAAACAAGTTATCTTTTTTTCTACTCCGTTACCAAAAATATGCTATATTCAATTTGTACTATCAATAAACAAGTGGTATGAATAAATCTTTTTCATGAGTTGCAAATTGGAAAGTGCAGAGCATGCAGGATATGCTCCAGTGGAAGTCTGTCAGTTTATGCTAGATACTTAAGTCATATACAGCAAAGTAAGCCATGGATTTAGAACAGCTGGTTGGGGTCTAATAAACAGTCTTGATTTATAGCTGTGTAGATGCAGGAAAAGACAGTTTTCTTATGTTTCATGTCATTCTGGTTGGTTTAACTGGTCAAACACTTGATTAATTTTAAACTAACTCCCATTTATTTGCAACCCACCAAGCATACTAAGGGACTGAGTGAGGGCTGGTGAGGGAAGAATATTCTGTACAGAGTATGTAAGAAACAGTGGTGAAACCTAGAGCATTTCCACTTCAGCAAAACACAGTACTTCATTTCAGAAATACTCCCTAGATGCTATTCCAGTGCAGCAATGAATCTCTCTTACAAACCTTAAAATCCCATTTCTATTTTATCTGGTGACCTTTATTCCCTATAGTATTTAAAATATTTTAAGATTTTCATGTAATCTCATTGATTTCACTTTTTTAAAAAAAAAATTGCTGCTTAAAAAATAAAAGGAACTGTATCTTGTTAGCTGAAGATTGATTCAATTAATATTTTTTTTTAAAGGATTAGAGCAGTTGTTTAGACAGTGTTGCTTACAAAAGAAGAAATATTGAAGAGAAAGCTATTTTAAGGCTCAGCTTTATACAATTCCTGTGTGTAACATTCACTACCAGGAACAATGAACCTGTTGGGCTTCAGTGGATTTATTCACAGTAGTATGGACGACAAACCTCAAAAAACCCCGAAACATACTTGCAGCAATAGGCCCTCAGGATGTTTCTATTTTTATTGCCCATCCATAATGTTATTACAGTGACCTGCTGGTTTAGCACAAACTTTGAAACCTTTTGGGCATTTCAGTGGTTGGAGAGGAAATGACTGTTTCAAAGTCTGAAGATACGAAGCTGTATGGATGCTGATTATTTTGGGAATAAAGTCCTTGTCTGGATCAGTGCTTGCTGCTGTGAATGGAAAGATCAGGGAAGCAATGTCTGCTCTGCCGTGTGTTAGAGCAGGGACATGGAAAAGGAACATGGACATAACCTTCTGCTCATGCAGGACCTCATACTTTTAGAATCAGGGAATTTGGAAAAAACACTTCCCGCTTGTGGAAATAATCGGCGTGCCTCTTGGCGCGTAAATCCCAACCGGTCTCTCTCTCTCGGTGCGCGGGGGCGAGGAAAAGCCACCGGGCATCTTTTTTTTCTTTTTTCTTTTTTTCTTTTGTTTTCCAGGCGAAGGGACACCGGCACCGAGGCGGTGCCGTACCTTCACTGGCGGGCGCTGCGGCCGCGGCGGGCGGGGGAGCTTTCCCGCCTCAGGGGCTGTTCCCGCCGTGGGGCGGCGGGAGCGGCGGGAGCCCCGTGAGGGCGGCGAGGGGTCCGGCCCCGCTCCTCTCGCTTTCCATCGGAAACGGTGCCGCGTCCCGTGCTCGGAGGGCAGGGACACGCCTGGCAGTTCGAGCCCCGGGAGGAGAGGGCGGAGGAGGCGGGGAGGGGGCGGGTTGGCTGCGGGGAATCCCCTCGCCCCTGAGGGGATCGGGGCTCTCGGGGCGGCAGTGGGGACAAACAATCGCTGTGGAAGACTTTAAAGGAAAAGCTTGCCAGGGGTTATACAAATCTGGAGTGAGAGGCAGCTTCCCTCACACATAATTCCAGGAGCAGGTGGGGAAATCATCCCATGGAAAGGACAGAGGGGTCCTGTCACCTGCAGAGAGGGAGGAACCTCCTCAGGGAGGGACCGAGCAGCCCTGAGGAGGCGGAGAAGCCACGAGCGTGAGGATTCATCCTCTCCCTGCGTTTCACAGGTAGATCCCGCAATCGCAGGAGTGTTCCTTGCCAAAATGGTTTTTCCCGTGCCATTAAAGAAGTAAACCTGTCAAATTAGGAGTAGCACTTGGTTGTTGAATCATGCAGTCCTGATTAAGAAAATTATTTCTCTTAACTACCTACTTCCTGAGAGGTTTTGAACACATCCCTGTTGGCTCTTAGGCGGTGCCTGCGTCGTGCAGAGACCGGTGAACAAAGCTGCCACAAAGTCTCTCGATCAGTATAGAGAATTTAATTCTATTCAAATTGTGTTCTTCACACTACATAGTTCGCTTCTCGAAAGAAGCTGCTGAATGCGTTTAGCTTGAAGGAACATCCACTCAGGCACCACCAGCACCAGTGCACTTAACCCAGATTTGTACCTGCAGCACCACTGTCTCTTTGCATATGAAGATAAAAGCTGATACAGTGTTTTGGCATACCTGGGGGCTTTTGATAAACTTTCCTACAGTTCCACGCTACAAAGTATCATGCATTGAAGACAAGACGGGCAATTTCTTTTAAAAATTAATATTTTAACAGTTTTAAAGAATCCACTCCCAGATTCAGAGGAGTTCATCAGTGGCCATTATTTTCTTGATATTTGTTCTCAGTATTCATTTTCTGGGGGCCAAAATACTGTGTAACAAATGCATGAAAAATGTAATTCCTCTCCTTCACTTGTCAACACATCAACATTATCACCCATTCTATTTTTTAAAACATCTACAACTTTAGTAAGCAACTTCTATCTTAAATTCTTGATCTTGGCCTTAAATATTGATCAGTGACCCTGCCTTTATCTCAGAGCAAATATTGATGTGGTAATGTTTAGATGATAAAATTACTGATTTTGTTTTCTATATGGTTTGGAAATCATTGAGAGATCATTTACATCTAAAACTTTAATATTTCTTCAACTTTCAGGACTGTCTCAGAAAAACAGAACTTATTTGTGAGCATGGAAAGTACATTTTCCAAAAGATTTTTATCTACGTCACGAGAGGAAACTGAGTGGTACCTGCATGTAAAGCGAATTAAAATGGAAAGTGATCAAAAAAGCGGAGAGAAACAGGAGCAGCAAAAGCTAGAACAAAGCATTCAGTGTGGGAACAGGTCCCTGACATCACCCTATGAACACCTGTATTTATCAGAGAGACAAATCCACTGGGCATTAGAAAAGCAAAGTTGTGATATAGCAAGAAAAACTTCTATGAGAGAGTTTTTCTCTTCCCAAAGTTGTAGTAATGAAGGATTGCCTTGCAGAGTATCAAAAAATGAATGGTCCAGCAAAAAATGGAGTCCTGAAAATGAAAATCAAAATACTACAGAAGATAATGTTTCATGGAATGTATGTGAACAGCCTCTTGAAACAGAGATGCTCAGTGTGACGAGTGCTGCTGGCACATGTCAAAATCTACAGGCACTAAACTCACCCCTAGTGCAGCAGAACAGCAGTTTAGAACAAAATAATACAAGAAATGGGGATAATGAGCTCAAACAAGATTCCTCAGTTACATCCTTAAACAGACACTCATTTCAGATGGAACTGTTAAGTCATAGGTCTGTTTCCTATAAAAGGTGGCAACAATACCAGATTTTGCAAGTTCCATTTTTGTCTGGTACCAATTCTGTGTATTCACGCAGAGAAAATGAGAAAAACAATTTTCTGAAAAATGTGTGTTCTACAGAAGATAAAAATTATTCCAGCAGTGATAAGGAAAATATTGCCGAAAGAGATAATACAGAAAAAAAAAATTCATTGTATGTATTTCCAACACTGAAACCTTTTAGAAGTATACAACCCCTCGAAATCCCTAGTTTTCAATTTCCTAGAATTTCAAATAAAGCGAATAGTAAAATGTCATCAACTAACTTAAAGGAGACAGATTGGAAGAATTTTGAAGGCCACCCATCTTTGATGCAGCCTAACCAGATACACGGTGTGCAAAAAATGTCTGAGACAGAGAAACAAAAATCACAAAATGATAAAAGCAGTGTCAGAGCTTCAACTGTTGGTTCTGAATTTAAGGAAAAGATTAACCCACCACTTAACAAACAGGAGCACAGTGCTTTGGCAGAAGGAGCAGTGTCTGGAACTTGTTTCAGGGGCAACAGCACTGACATTGCATATAAAAAATTATTTGCTGAAAATGACTTCAGAGATAAAATACTGGAGAATTCAGAGGGTGATGATGACCAGAAGTCAAAGATTCTAATTTACATTAGTGCTAAAAACATTCAGAATGAGAAATGTGTCAGCTGTAATGATCTTTTGCAGAGAATGGGGAGGAAGAGCAGTAATGAGAATGCGGGAACATTTCATATACAGATGAGTATTCCGGTAATAACAGAAGCATTAGAGACAGATAAGTTAGACATACACTCTGGTGTGCAGAATTCCAAAAGTGATATTTGTTTGTATGAAGCAGAAACAAAACTCTCCACAAAGGAAATACTTGACTTCCAAAGATATGTACCAAAAAATACTGTATTTGAAAGAAATTGTCCTCGCATTATTGTGCAGAATTTTCCAGATAAGAGAGTGAGTTGCAATATATTTAGGGGGAAGGTAACATTCAAATTAAAGTCTTCATTTCAAAACATGTTGTTTGAATGGGTCAGGACATGGACTGAGTCTTTACAGGAAGATATGCTCACATGTCAGGATGACAATGTTACACCTTGGTTTCGTTGTAATACATTAAACAAGTTGTGTGATGCTCAAGAATTAGTAAAACACACTGTAAAGAGGCACCACAGTGGTAAAATATTCATTTGTTTTCTGGTTGTTATTTCAAAACATCTGAAGGTGGAGCTACTAAAGAAAATTCTTGCTTCCCTTTTCAGTAGCACAAATACTTTATTGACAACTGAGGGAATGTCTATGCAAGCGGAGAAACAGCCTTTATGTAGCAGAGAGCAAAATCAGTTAAACTCATGCACAGGTGATACTTTGAGGCAAAACATAGAATTTCTTAAAGAAAGTTGTGCTTATCCAGGCTTTGTAAGTTCTAAATTTGTGGAAAGCATTGATTTTAAATTACATAATGAATACCAAAGAGGATGTTTTTCTAGATCTTTAGATGAAGAAGAGTACACTTGCCTACAAAGAGGAGCTCTTTTTCATAGCCAGAAAAGCATATTATGTAAGGGAAGACACAGCAGGAAGCACCAGCTCCTATCCAGAGGGAATGAAGGGTTTAGCACCTACCTGAGGTCAGTCAGTCACAAAAATGGAATGAAAAAGCAAATTTTAGTTGACAAATGCCTAATCTTGCTGCAGGGCACTTCTGATTGTTCTTTACTAGACAAGATGTATTGCTGCAATATCAGAAAAATACGGTGTCTGATTGGAGCCAATCTTAGATTTCAGAGTTTCTTTCCTGCCCATCCACAACTGAAATTTGAAAAGGTAAATAGTAAATGTACAAATCAGGAAATATTGGCAACCACTGTAAAGCAGGAGAAGAAGAAACTAAGCATGCCTAATATGCTTAATAGTTCTTCTCATTTAGAAAGATTTAAAGTTTCCCCCTTTGTATTATCTGCAAATAAGAAACACAAAAAATATGAATATAGAAATTTCATCACTTCTGAAGTCAGTAATGAAGTCACATATACCATGAAAAAGAATTTGAGTACTTCTGGTTATAAAAATGCTGATGGAGAAGAATGTGTTATTTCAAAAGTCTTGCAAATGAATTGTCATAATATTCTTTCAAAAAAATCTTCTATTTTTGACACATATGAAAAAATTCCCCTTACTACTGATTCTGAAGACTTTGACCAGATCCCAATTTTTAAGCAAGACAGTTCTATCAAAAAAAAATTGTGTGAAGAAAGTGCAGTCAGTGGTCCAAAAGAGGTTCAGTGTTCACATGTTAAATCAAATGATGCCTTAATTCTACCTGAGTTGTCCAAAACAACTACAGAAAAAGATCATTCTCTCTTGTTACTATATAGACAAGCAAACAAACACAAACATTGTGAAGAATCAGATACTTATATCCCCCATTTAGCAAATAAAAAAGAAAAAGTAGAAGACCAAAATACTCATTTAAATTCTGAAAATTTATTTCCTAATTCCTCACATGCTTATCAGTCTGTCACTTTGCCCTTGGAAAGCAACAATTCTGTCAAAAGAAGAGTAAGTGGCGACGGACACTGCGAGAGTCCCTCAGGTGCAGACAACCTAAAAGAAAGTGAAACAGTTCGTGCCACGGTACAGTATCCATTCAGGGGAAGTCCCTGGAAGACAGATACATACCTGCAATTACAGTCTAAAGAAACACTGGAGTTTTCTTTACAAGGGGATGAACAGACAAATAACACAGTCAGTTTAGAGCCGGCAACTTTGGAACAGAATCTTGAATATGTAAAAGAGCAGGAAGAGAGAAATGATGAACAAATGCATATAACTAATGAAAGTCACTGTGAGACTGTAATGCATGACTTGAGTATGTCATATTCAGAAGATGAATCTAAAGCATTAATTGCTGCAAAAGAGGAATTAAAAATGCATTTATCCATAATGAACAATGGATGTCATGAAGATGTAAAAGATAAATACTTACCTTCAGAAAATAAAATCACATATGAATTTGAACTGAAGAGAAAATTCAATTTAGTGCTAGAAGAGTTACGTATGTTTCACGAAATTAGCAAAGGAAATGAAAACAATTTATCTGGTTTGGAAACAAATTCACACAGCAGTTATTGGGAATTAAACAATTCTGAGAGGATAGATGAAAATGTGAAAAGTATTTCTCAAAAGAAAATATGTGTTTCTTCTCCAATCTATAGTAACATAGAGATGCAAAATATATCAGGTAGTAATGAAAGTTCATTACATAAAAAGATATTAACTGAAAATAAAGATCAGGAAGTATCAAAGGAATATTGTATTTCAAGGCTGTCAAGTGAAGGATTGCTGCATTCACCTGTTGCAGAAGGTAAGCACATGAAATTATTGGCTATTATGTTAATAAAAAATTTTAAATTTTAGGCAATATTTGATTTCCTTTAAGGGTGTGTTTCTCAACGCATCTAATTTCATAACAATTACTGAGTTTTCATGGACTTGTGCAAGGTTTGTCAGACAAAGGTACTTGTCTATGAGTAGCCAAATACAAAAACCCCTCACTACTACAGCTACCTGCACACGGTGCTGTAGCAGGAGTAGCTCAGAATTCAGTTTCAAGCTTGCTCAAACCTGTGTTCATACAAATTCTGTTACAGATTATTTCTTTTGTCTTTAACTTCATTATAATCAGCCCTAAAATCCCTAAAAGAGTCAAAACCTTGAGGAGATGAACATTGACAGAGAAAAATTAAAACATAATACAATGTTTACAAGGGAGACAACTGTTTCCTTACAACAGGTGTCATGGAATAGTTTGGGTTGGAAGGGACTTTTACAAGTCATCAAAACCAACTCCCTGCTACAGTCAGATAGTTTGTTCAGAGCCCCATCTAACCTGACCTTGAAAAACTATATAACTATAACTTCAATATATAGTTGTAGTTATGTTTATGCAAAATTTAGATGCTGCCAATTTCAATTATTTTATTTTTCATTAAAGAAGCACAATGCTCACTTCAAACATTATGTGGGAAATCTGCTTTGTAAACTTTAAGACTCCTATCCCATTTGCTGCAGAGTCAAGAGGTATTTAATGAGTAAGAGAAGAAAAACAGAATGCTCTACCTTTTTATAGAAATAACTCCTATGTTGTAAGTAAATTATTCAGGCATTTTTCAAACAGTGTATTTATCAGATTTTGTAAATGAAATTCATTTTGAAGAAGTGATGTGTTTTCACAGCTGTAAATAAAATCAGTAAAGGATATGCTCTGGACATATTTGGCAAATTATCTTATGAAAATGCAGCCATCTCAAAATTGGCATCTGAAATCAATTTCTCAGGGACTTGGCACTACATTTCAAAGTGAAGATTTCAGCAGTTTTATAAAGGTAATTAGTGTTTTGGAGGCAATCACAGTGTCATAGAAAAGCCCCAGAGAGAATTCTGTTCAGTAGAGTTCTAACAGTACAACTTTCTGCAAGTTACACCTGAATGCCTCATCCCAGAGGATGAAAACTTAGCAGATACTGGGTAAATGGCTCAGTAAGAGATTGCTTTAACAAGAAGATCCAAATAGATAAGATGATATGTCACCAGAGGATTAAAAACTACATTATTGCTTCTATGCAAAAGGAGAACTTCATGAGGTGTAGAATTAGCTTTTGTCAAGCCTCTGAGTGTGAGACATTGTAGCTTCATTAACGTTTCCTGTAGTATGCACATACATTTTTTAATCACGTCAACAAGAACCACAAAATAATAACTAGGTGAACAAAAACCTAGTCATTTGTTAATAGAAATCAATGAAAATCTTAAATGTTGTCTTTATGTTTCTGTTTTAAGTCTATTTAGGTGCAGCTTATAGAAATCCATACACATGGTACCCTGCGTTTTTACCCGGTACACTTTTTAAGGAACAAAGCGATTATTTACAGAAAGGAGGTAAGTGTAATATTATTCTGTAATTTATACCAAAAATTCAAATACTAATGGACTTATTTCTCAAACATTTGTATTTGTTTTCTTCCCTTTTTGTTTTTGTTTCTATAGAAACCACTTTTAGTTTAATTGTAGGTTACTAGAAAAGAGTCCTGTCTTTTTCTTGGTTCACAGAGCGAGTCTTGCTGATGGGCATTTTTGTTCTTTGGATAGAAGAAAGAACTCTAACAATGTAGGGTTTCTTTTGTTACTAGTTTTGAAGCCATTTGGAGCAAACATCTTTGGGCTTCCAATCATTGTGATATAACCAAGATATAATACAAGGAGAGCATGTTTTGTTCTAATTTATGGATGATTTGCAGTTTTATATGCATTGTGGAAGGAAATTCAGAAGGATATTGGGAAATATCCTGACCAGATCGGCCCCGCGCTCCCCACGCCCGAGTCCACGAGAAGGGCTGCTGATGGGATCCATCCGCTTCACTTTCTTACAAAACCAAAAAAAAATTTTGAAAAAACAGCCCTCCTCCCCCCATTCCCTACCCCACAACAACCAGAAAACAAATCCACAAAATAGCCAAGAACAAGAATGATTCAGACACAACTCCTGCTTTCCCAGATGTCTTTGGGTGCATGATAGCTGTGATGCTGTAGGGGGAGCTTCCACACTCTTTGGAGGCAGAGAAATGTTCACAGGTGACCACCAGGGGGGCGCCAGTAGGAGTGGTTGCGGGGGTCCACTACTCACAAAAACCTGCAGGAAACACCATTTCAAGCTGAGTTGTTGGACTGAGGAGAGAGATGAACCCCAGGAGCCAAAAGATGGAGCACATCAACCACTGCTCTCTCCTCCCACAGCCAGGACAAAGAGACTGGGATGAAAACTTCACCACATGTAGTTCTGTCCGCTGGCCACAAGCCTAAAAATAAGGCCTGTCTGCACGTGGCAGCTGCTGAATCCCAGAGATAGAAATCCTGTGTGCTCATTTTTTCTTGAAGTGCTCCTGATTTTTGTTTTCTGGTACTCCATCAGACCCTGTGCACTGGAAGTCCCAAGTTCTTCACTGCCACCAGCACAGCCTCCACACATGATGTGGCAGCAGGGACCCACCCAGGCCAGCACTGGCCCTGCCCCTGCTGTCCCTGGGAATGCAGGAGCAGGCACTGCCGGTGCCATGCCTTGGAGGGGCTGGGCCCCAGCTGCAGCCACACCTCCCCCCAGGCCAGGCTGCCATCACTCCAGGCCGGGTTCCATGACATATCCATGTGGCTCAGGGCTGCAGTGTGGCCCCTGGCCACATTCCAGCTGGGCCCCAGCCAG
The DNA here is from genome assembly GCA_013400695.1 of Neodrepanis coruscans. Taxonomy (NCBI): domain Eukaryota; kingdom Metazoa; phylum Chordata; class Aves; order Passeriformes; family Philepittidae; genus Neodrepanis; species Neodrepanis coruscans. The sequence goes on along the minus strand of VYZS01043711.1, from coordinate 45,237 downwards.
CAGTGTCTCTCCTCCAATGGGGAATATTTTCCATGCGTAAAAACAAAAAAAATGTCCAACCACAGCAACAGTAAAAGGTTATAAACTTCTGTTTCACTTAGTGAAATCATGTACTGCACTTTTCACTTTTATTCCCCATTGTACCTATTAAAACTGATGCACACTTTACTCTGTTTCAGGATTCAGAAATTTGTTTCTTTCATTCAGGCCGTTCTGTGAACTAATGAGACTTAAAATCTCAAACTGCTACAGATGACCTCTGGTGTGCTTTTCACCTATATTTTATTGAAGTTATGTCATCTTGTGATAATATTTCTTGTATCAAAAGCAAAATCTTGCAGCAAATTCTGTTCTTTGTTTTTTGTCATCGCTCTCTAGGATTATTTTTTCTTTTGTGGTGGATTAATTCTTGTTTCTGACTTCCGTAGTAAGTATTGTTATTGTGTAGGGAAAATTCAGATTTCAGAATGCTGTACTGTGTATAACAGCACAAGGTAGTTGATATTAACATCATCTTGGAAGTGTTGTTCAGATGGCATCGTAGATTTCTAGATGGAATATTGTCGCTTCTGCAACTGAACGTGGATCATCTTCCCTTTCTTCTTTTACTGTTGTTTTGGGCTACAAGGCCAAGGGCAAAGGAAATCAGATGTTTTCTCCATTGCTGTTATGAATATTTCTTTACATTGCTTCCTAGTGTTGTCTAAGTTCCTCTCTGAGGTTCTCCAGAAATGTTTGGGAAGATGCTTTAACAATGAGTGACTTCTTTTTTTCCCCATGATTGCTGAGAAATTCTGCAGGTTTCTAGGAAAATGGCATATTTCTAAGGCATTTTATACATTATTTCCACATTTCTGTCCCAACCAATGGGAACCTAATATACTTCCAGTAGAAGAAGCTGAAAAAACTGAATATTGTCCTCCTCACCATCATTCTTAGTTGATAGAAATAGGAAATTCTTGAGTATCAACTTAAAAATGGAACTTTGGGGTATATTTCTCAGCTCATCATTTAAAATTCTTTTAAAAGGCTTAGGGAATTTTTTTCTCCATTTAGCAGGATGCAAGCTGAATACCTTAGGCTCTGATGAGCTCACTATTTGATGTCCTAGCTAATTGCTTGGTACTTCATAATTTTGTAGAATAATGCAAAATAAAACTGGAAAAGCTCTTGGGAAATTTGTCACCTTCTTTTCCTGGATGAGTCATTGTCCTAATCTCTAGTTAACAAGGTCATGGTTGTCTGTTCTACCTCAGTGAATATATTATTTCATGCAAAAGAGAACAGCTTCTAAAGGATGACTGAATTATGCTCCAGATTCCTAGATGGTGTATACTTTACCTAATAGAATATGGAAGAGAAATATACATTCTCCTATTCTATTTTCTGTAAATTGAAGGCATCATGATTATTATCATTGGTAGAGTGGTGCATGGCTCTAATTTTTTATTTTTACGTCTAAACCCCTCAGACCAATGTTAAGTATTGAAGTGTACTCCTCTCAGCACGTCCCCTCTGTCCTGGAGTGTTAACTTGTATCAAATGACATGCCTTTGCCAGTTTCTTAGAAAAGTTATATAATGTTTGGTTGAGGATCCTTCAGAAGGAATCTGCATGTGACCCCGTCATTAGCATTTCGTTTTCAACCCAAAAGGATCTGTCAGATGCTCTACAGCTGAACAGAATGGAGGTGGGATAGGATGTAGTAAAGGACTGATTATTTAATGTTGTCTAATTTACTTATCTTGTCAGTATGTAATGCTTGTGTATATCATATAATTCTGGAGTTTCTTTCACTTTTTTATTCTTTCTTTTAAATATAGGATACTTTCTGTGTCGTGACGTTATAAGAGTACAGCCTCTTAAAACATGCAATGGCCCCATCAGGATTGGGCTGTCAAGAAAAGCTCGGCCCAAGCATCTTCATCCTTATCTGAAATGACTTTCTGGATTCTTTTACCAGCCCTGGCATCTGGAATCACTCTGCTTGAAAACTGTTGAAATGTTTTAATATTAGGGTTTTTTTGTTGATACTTTGATCTTTGTGGTTTCAGGGGTTTTTAGATATTAATATTGCAGTATTTGCTAGTGATTTATTTAGGAATACTCCTGTGAAAACTTGATAGCAAAGGGATTTATAATGAATGTTTACCAGTAGAAATTTTAATGGAAGGAGAAGTCCTTTTAAAGTTCATGTAATATTAATAAAATCTGTCATGTATTTTTCATCTATTAAAATACACAGTTAAAACTTTCTGTCGCATTCTTAGAATCCTCTATGTATTTATATTGTTTTAAAAACTCAATTAATATTTTTAATGAGATTTGTTACAAACATTTAGAGTGATGTAGAAGAGAATTTCAAGAAGCTAAATTTAGATTACTAAAAGGGTGATTATGTTTTAGGCTTCAGAGGTTGTTTTCTCTGAGGTGCTTTCAGTTCCATGTACTTGTCCCGTTAGATGGGAAGGAAGAAAGGTATAAAAGCTACAGACAGATTGTGTCATTGGGAGGGCACTGATTCCATTGCATACAACATGGAGGCAAAATATCAGTACACAAATCATGAAGATTATAGATCTCAAAAAATGAGGCAGCATACAGATCCTGGTTAGGACATTTGTTAATAATTGTTAATATACTGATATTTTTATTGTAAAGAATAGGGACAGTTTCAACTGAATAAAAGCACATCAAGAAACAAACATGGGTGAAGTCTGAAAAAAATCACTGTAGTGTCAGAACAAGAATAATACAATAACCGGTATGCAGAAGAAAGCTTTAAACCCTCTGCAACTGCATGGAGTGTTTTAGAAAGAGTATATTCAACATTTCTGTGGATGACAGAGAATTCCAGTATAAAAAGTGCTAAAGAACAATGATGGAATAATGATAAACCCCAATATAAGTAATAATACATATTTTCAGCTGACACAAGGAAACCGAGCAAGGTGAATTGATAGGTACATTATTCTATAGAATTTATAGCAAGAGTGCAAAGATTAAGTCACTACATAGTTTAGCAGTGGCCTTCAGAATATGTCTTATATGATAGTAAACATATCAGTATGCTTATCCTATAAGGATCTAAATCAGAAAATGAAATTCAGTCCACAATATTGAGAGAATTCAATGAGACAATAAAATCTAAAAACAAAAGGTTATAATTTGAATCATACTTCCTGTTACATGAAATAATACAAATGTCACATGAATATTTGTTTCTAGAGACAGCTGGTTCTAATATAAGCATTTCTAGATTGATCTGTTGACCACAGGTTGTCGAAAAGGTATAGTAGATGGTGTGCACTTGGCCTTACTAACTTTACCACTAAAAATTTGATGATGCAAGTATAAAACCATCCAAGTTAATGGAAAGCATTTTTCTGGAGCCTACAGGACGAGATTATCCTTCATTTATTAATGTATCTAATTTATGGAAAAGCTTAAAAGGGCTAAGCAGATGGACAGCTAGAAAACACATTCAGAAGCAGCTCTTAGGGCAGGACCACTTGTCAACTCCCTTGGGAATATGGAAATGAGACGGTTATCCAGTCAGGCAGCTGAACAGGGATGAGTGGACTAGACTTTTTTTGCACCTTTACCATCAGGAGTGGACATCTCTGTCTCAGAGAGGGTAACTTGACATTACAGGTCAGGCCAGAGTGACAGGGTGGAGCAGCTTGAGGACCTGTGGGTGAAAGCAACCCCTTAATGTCAGCTGAGGGTGAGTAAAGGGATTCTGGTTTCTCAGTGCTCTGCAAGAAATGTCAGCTTAAGTTTCTCTGGATCCCAGCAGGAAGCACCTGGTCACAATATTTTAGTTAATTGTTTTTTATTGTGTTCTGGCACAGAGCAAGGACAACTGGTCTACAGGCATCTGGATGTCCCCCTTACAGCTGGGCAGACAGTTTCTCGAGTGCTGCCCTACCTGAACTGGCTGTCAGGAATGGTGTCTTATCAATAGCTTATCTAACTCGTATTTGTAAAGGCTGATGATTATAGTAGAAAGATCTATCACAATTTGGGAGTGACAATTCTATATTTACAGCATATTCTCTGAGCTTTGGGAAAGCCTCTTTTTCTCTCATTTCCCATCCTGCATCCTGGTAAAGAAAGATACCTTTACTCCACATAGCCATTTTCCCATATTCTCTTTCTGCATTGGCCTGTGACCATTAATGACATAGGGAATGCAATTAAAACATTGCATTTATAATAATTGTGGGGCATCTCTGGTGACCATGGCTTGGAAATAAGGGCGTGATTTCTGACCTAGTACTGCTGAGCACTCCCACTGTGAGTGGAGTGTGGTGATACCGTGTCTCAGCCACCTTAAAAAGTCACTATCCACAGAACT
>VYZS01043711.1:12641-28082 GCA_013400695.1 Neodrepanis coruscans | reverse complement strand
CAGTCTGCAACTGCAATATTTCTGCTTTTAAACACACAGCAATTTCTTGTAAAATGGCTTTTAAATCCTACGCTTTCTCCCTCTAGTTTAGTGTAGGCAAATTTATTCCAATTTTAAAGTTTTCTTTCTAAAACAACACACAAACACAACTTTTCAAAATATGAATATACCAAATTCTCTGACATTGTTTGACTTTTTTGTAACCATCTAAACGTGTTTTAAGTGCTATTTCTTGATTCAGCAACTGATTTGGCTGTTCCTTCCGAATTGTGATTGATACTATTGATGAGCTTCTCGAGGCCTCTCAAAGTCAGTAGGACACCCTTAATTTAGTCTGTGTACTTTGAATCAGTTCTGATGTGTAGTCAGAATAACTGATGTTTCCTTCTAGACTGCTCTTCACTGCCACTGATTTTATAACAGAGCAAAACCAGCTTCAGTTGTGATTAAACTGTAAACTCTTTGTTCTTCTTGCAATTGAAACATAAAGAATATATAATGAAATCATGACAAAAATTATTAGTGATAATTCCTACTTAAACAACAGTTGCACAAAATCTGATAATACCTTGAGGGGTATGCCTTTTGGTTTCATGAGTGAGAGAAGGAAACTAATATTAGAAAGTATGAAAATTGCAGGGTACAATATTTGTACACCAAATGAAATCTGACTGGTGTTTGCATGAAATATTTCAAATGTCTTGAATATTTTGAATTTTGTTTCAATTTGAATTTTCCAATTTAGCATGATCTGTAACAAAAATCTCACAATAATATGTTAACATTAAATGTACATTTGTGTTTTTACTCTAAAATTTAGCAAGTAGGCTTATTAGGTAACTAGGAAGTGGCTTTCCAGTGGCCCAAATACTGTTTTAAGTACATTTTTTCTGATTAAATTACTTTTATGCTGGAGATTCATTAATATTCATTCACCAAAATCTAGCAAAGGTCAGCCGAAAGGTAATTGTGTGAGGACTGAATACTTTTCCTTGGAACGTTCTGTACATTTTAAAGCCATTTCTTTCTTCTACTTCTGTAAAACTAATTTGCAGTAGGATTTACTGTCTCTGTCAGATTTCTCTTACTCCAAGACAACCTTTCAGATATTGTATCTGCTGCAGACACATAAACATTCTCAGAAGACTGTTGTAAATTTACACTGCTGTGGGGAATTACCAGCATCCCTGGAGAGATTCACTGCTGTGAACTGCAGTGGGAGAGCCCCACAGAGAAGCTGAGGACAGCAAGTAATTGCTTTGTGTCATGAAACTTCAGTTGAGTCAGGCAAAATTTTCCAAGCGCCAAATTGGTGTTTGGCCAGGAGACTGCAGCAAACTCCTTACTTTTAAAGGAGCAGCACTTGAACATTAAGGAATTAATGAATGAACTGAAGAGCATTGGGAGTAGAGGTGTGCTGACTTCACATTTCAATCAAAAAGCAAAACCCCTGCATATAAAGGGCCTGTCAGCATTACATAACAAGGAATTGTCTCAACTCAGGCTCCAAATAATAGTAAATTGTTATTTATTGTAAACAACTAACTGCATTTTAACTTGTCTTAATAGTTCAAGTTTAACCCTAGGGGACAATTACAGATTGCTAAATCAAGCTGGTGTATCATCACTATTTCAACCCAAGAGCAATGGATAGTATTTTACCTTTCGTTGGAGTTTTATCCTAGGCATAGTTTATGATGTACTCTGGCATCATGGCAGTGTCTAGGCAGCAGGGAAGACCCCAGGTCACCTTTTTGGGGCTCTTGTCATCAAAAGGAACTCCCTAGACAGAGATTGCATTCATGGAAGGGAGAGACTTATAGAGCTGGGGGAGGAATAGACAGAGTAATTCTGCCACAGTAGGAGAAAACTGGAGATTCCCTAGAGGAGCAGTCACATAATCAGGCTTCAAGGTGCTGTCAGGTAGACTTTCCTAAAAAGGGAACCAGTCTTTTTATGCCAAATACAACAAAAACAAGAATAGGAAAGATAGAAAGAACAGGAGAAAAAAATTGCTTTTATTTCACTGAGCAGGCCTGTATCCTGCACCTAGAAAGTGATTTTGTGATAGCTTTAGTCTGGATCAAATAGCACCTAAGATTCAGAACTTGCTGATATCTTTGGTGACTTCTTCGAGGAAAACAGTGTCTATCAGTCTGGCTGACAGATCAGCTTATTCAGACTTACTCTGTTTCTGTAAATGCTGTGGAAATGCTAGCCAAATTAATTGACTACAAGGAGCTGCCCAACTGGTTTTTTTGGGCTTGCAAAGGCCCTGGTCAAGTGTTAAAACTCCTCCCAAAAAGAGTTATTTAACCTTTCTTACAGAGAAACTGTCAAATATTTCCTGTCAAATGTTACATCAGAACAAACTCAAAACAATTATGATGCCAAGCAAAACCACCAAAAGCTGGAAAGAAAAAGCTCACAACAAGGGCACCTCTTAGGTCTTGGTCTTCTTTTTTTGATCTCATACATCTCCACATGGGTTTACAGAGCACCTTTGTCCTTTTTGCTCCACAGTCTGGGAAGAGATTCTCAAAATTGGTTTCTGGAAGCAACTGTACAGGAAATATTTTATTACATCAGGGCTGACGGAAGAAAGATATCACTCATGACCACTGACACGGTATGTTGACAGCATCCCAGAAACCAACTATTACTTTCTTCCCAGCTCAATAAATGTACATCAGAATGCAGTGCCACATACCTTTGCATATATACACCTACATAAGTAGATAACTGAGATAATGAGAGCATTTCCATTTGTTGCTTTGCCTTAGATTAAAACCAATTTTTCTAATTTCACTTGAAAGAACTATAGCAGTGAGAATTTCCCAACCTTGAGGAGCCCATTTTTATGTACAGAAAGACAGGTCCCTCCAAGCTCACTGGGCCAGAAGAGTTTATAATTGTTATTATTATTTTTTAATAATTTGACTAGGAGGCAGTCACCTGAAAGTGATCTGTGGATGGTTTTGGGTATAGTTGCTGTTCCCAGAATTGATTTATATTTAATTAAAAAATGCATGAATAATTTTCTGGTAGTAAATCTGGACATGAATCTCTGCTCTCAAATGAATCCCCTAAACATAATTTTACTTAATGTTATTGACACTTTGTTCTAGAGAAATTTGTGTGGGTTTCTCATGGTGAGACTGTTTCAACGGGGAAGAGTAGGATATCATCCTCCATCCTCATTCTACATTCAGAAATAGCTACCTGTCGTGCTTAGGAGATTGAGATTTGACCTTGTAAGCCTGAAAAGGACTTTTATCCCACTTCAAACAAAAATGACGGTGTAAAAGGTAGATAGTACTGTCACAAATATGTCCTGCAGGATGTTTGCTTCTGTCAGCATCCGATATGGTATGAGAAACTTTGAGAATCAAATCCTAGAGGCACCTCAGGGAGATCTTTTTTCATTCTGAGACTTTGGTCCTGAGCTGATATCCAGTTACAGTAGGGTGTCTTGACATGCAGAGGAGGTAGTTTTTTTAGCATTTTGAGGAAATAGAAAAAGGAAAAAAGAAGAAAAAAGAGAGATTAGGTTTAGCCAGCTGCTTAAAGTGGATTTTGAAACCTGCATTCTGCCCCATATATCTGACATGAGTCGGGTGCTACTTATATTGTGTATGGAAGAGATTTTTCTGGTCACTTAAGAGTTAGATGTATCTGAAGAAAAATAATGCATTCTGCATGGTCTACTGGAAAAGAAAATTAAAATGTATGTGTCTGCTCTTATGGAAAGAATTAGGCTGATTGGTCTGATTCGGCCTCACATGCTAAGAGACCTCTTGCTTCCCACGTTGCTCATTTCTTCAAGGATAAAAAATGAAGACTGTATATAAATGGAACCATTCTTTTGAGTTTAATACAAGGTAAAGCTGGTGTCCGGCACATGTATATGTAATATATCTACCTTGCAAATTAATTTCAATGGGTTTTCAAAAGCTAGAGCTATAGCTGTTACCAATGATTTTTGTAATAGAAGATATGAGCAGTTACGTCAGACCCCCAAGGAAATTACTAAAACTAGGCTGATCAACCCAAAAAGTCTGGAAGTGTTAACATTTTAAACAGGAAACTAATTAAAATTCAGACTCCTTCATCACTAGGCAGGGCTTATCATATTAAAAACTGTTTCATGTAAAACTGGATAAGAAGGAAAAGAAAAATGGAGGCAAACAACAAGAATACAATAAAGAATAGTAGTTTTTCTCATATTATTGCTGATATAAAAATTGTTCTTCCTGTATTCATATATGTAGAGATGTTGTAGGGTGTGGATAACATTTCTCTTATTTATACCAGGCAATAAGGCAAACAAATCCACCAGCATCATTTAAAATCAATATAATCTACAGCAATTTTCTGCAATGCAGAGGATACAGAGGCAGGGATTTAAAGACAGCCAGTGATTAAAAAAATAAATAAATTGTACACTGATGCCTAAATACAGATTTAAAAAGAAAAGAAAAAAAGAGAACAAACATAAGCCCTATGTAGGTCAAATCTGTCCTTAGAGAATATGCATATTCTCTGTGTAGCAGAGAGCAGTGACCAAGTGTCATTCCAGGAACAACAGTGACATAAGAATTAGCAGCTATTAGACAAGCTTTGGACAGTAACAAGTACTTCTACATGAAGTCATCAAGTTATCTTGTTTCTCTTCCAGTTAATGTATTAAGGGGTAATTTAAAATGAAGATCCCACTCTACCAGACATAATAGAGGTCTATTTTATCTGTTTCACATGGAATAAAAATGAAACACATACTAAGCTCCCATTTGTCTCAGGGCCCATCACTGCAGTGAGGAATACCTTCTCCTGTGAACTGAAATCCGGTGATTTAGCATCATACATCACACTAATGTAAGGCAGACACTTTTGCCTAAAGGACACTCTAATGATACACTCTCTGTAAAGTTGCAAATGATTTCTGTTTGAGCCTGGCTTTTAATCTTGCCATTTAAAATTGTCAAAACAAAATTAATGGTGCTGATATATTTGTTTGTTCAAAAAATTAGAAGCTTGGTGAGAAGCTGATAAGCAAATTGCATTAGTGAGATATGGCAGCTTTGATAAACTTCCTTTGGTAAACTTCTAAACTTTCTTTTTTAATGACCGTTATTTCTCAAAAGCTTCTGGGCTATAGTGGCACCAAACATCATTAATTTCTATTGATCTCAGAATTCAAAGTGAAACCTCTGTTTATTTTAAGATTGTAAAGTGGATACTATTTAAATAATCCTAAACATATTTGGAGAATATAGATGAATTTTATGATGTATGGAAATTAAGTTACGCTTTTTAAAATAGAATCTGCAGATTTACTACAGCATTTTATTCCTGACATGAAAGAAAAGAGGCTGAACTAGGGTACTTCCCATTTAGCACTTATAAATGTTGTTATTAAGTATCCACATCATGTCCAGGAATCCACAAGTACTAAATTCTCAGGAACTCTGTCACAGAGATGGAGCCATAGCCCAAGGAAGGTTCTAGGAAACCCTCTGGTAAGGAAATCAGGTGTAGGCTGCACTGGAGGGGTAGTGTTGCCTGTGGGTGATAGAGCTCAGATAAAACAATCTTAATAATCACTTAAATCATTTCACTACAGACAAGTCTGAAAGGAAAAGTAAATAAATTCAGGCCAATACCTTGGACTTACTTATTGGCCAGTACCACTGCTGACTTACTCATTGAGCTGTGAGTGATAGATCCTACCTCTTCTAAGTTGTAATATTCTTATATATATTTGGGATTCTGTTGAATACTTATGGGCTGGAGTACTCTAAATTAAGCTAGGAACTACTTATATCAGAATGACTCTTCATATATCTAATCTTATTTATGATATGATTAAATTAAATTTTTTTTTCATTGCCTCAAAACTAGTCAGAAATCTCATTCTTCAGGCCAGGAAAAACCATCTTTGCATCTGTCAAAGCACCTAAGATGCGGATTCTTTGTCTCTATATCCTTCTATGGCACATTTGTTGGAATCTCTCACACTTAAGTAGATTAGTACTTGAATTAGTCTGACTTCATTCTCTTAAACTATTGACATTATGGAGTGATTGTGATCACTCCATAGAATAATAAAAGATCAACATGCAGTACAAAACTCATTAGTGCAGAATGTTTAATTGAATATTTCTAAACTTCCCAAGAACTATGATATATAGATGGAGCTTGATTCTGACTTTAAGTCTAAGTCAAGAACAAGTGCAAATGCCTTTATGAAATATAGTGCAATTCAGACCTATTTAATTGATGAGCATTAACAAGTGTGCAGAAATCCCTCTGCTCATATATTAACTATGTCAAAAAGGAAACCATTCCCATTTTACTAAGTACAAACCTCTGCAGGTTCAGAGATTCAGTAAGTCTATCCTCAAAAAGTTCAGATTGATTTTTCAATTAATATTTTGATTGAGCTGAGCAATTTGGAGCTCTGGCTTTCTGCTACATGTACAGAAAGTGCTACCATGTACCAAAGCAATAGTAGTGTAGTAATGTGGCAATGCTTAAGATCACAAATTATTTGGCATCCTGTGTAGATTCAGTGACATATTTCAGGCACACGCTGTTATTTAACAGTTAGACTTGAAATGCCTGGCACTAGACTTCAAGACTGCTGCAAGGGATAGCACAGGCAGGCCTCTCCAATTTGGCTCTGCTTAATAAGTGATCCAGAAGGCCCTTTTAAAAGATATTTTAAACTCATTTAAAATCAATAGGCCAAATGGCTGCTAGAATCACTACTGACTTCATTGGGCTCAGCCTTTGTATCACTACTGTTCTGGTGCCAAAAAAGATAAGTGGAATTACATTACTCCTTTTTTTTTTTTACTGGTCTGAAAACTGAATCAGGGAAGGAGTGCCTCACTTTACTCAGCTTACTGCAGGATAACTTTCTAAATTAGTTCATGTAACCAAAATACCTGTGTAAATGCAAAACAATTTGTGTAAATAATGACTGCTGCTCCTGTACTTTGAATATTTATCCTGGCAAATATGAAAGAAGTGCTCTGAGGGAGATAAGTGCACCTCTCAGTTAGTGGTGGCTGCTGGGTCTGGAAGGGGGTCATTACACCTCTATTGCCAGGCTGTACATGCAGGATTTTTTATTCAGTTGTCCAGAGAGCTACACATTTCACTGCATCATTAAAATGAAACTCTTAGCACAGATCAAATTCCAGGTGTAAGTCATCAGAGAAAGGTCTGAGCAGTTACAGGTTTATAGTAGATGTACATCACAATAATATAATGCTCTAATTTTGCATTTCTGTAATGAGATTTCAACATTTTTCTGAAGCAACAGGTTAGTACGTGAAATAAAAAGCCTAATTCCCTTTGAACAAGAACAGTCCTATAATGCATAACATTCACTAGACACATAAATGGAACAGAAAAAGGAAGAAGCATATAGCAAAAGAAGCCAAACCCCACTATCCCATTTGGCACTTAATAGCGGCTTTGTCCCTCTAGAAACATCAAAAATATTGTAATGGATGCTGCTTATAGCCTCTGTAGAAATTTCTCTAGGATAGAGGTAAAGCCCAAGTCCTTGGATCTGCTGGAAGTGTTTGTTGCCTTTCTTCAGTATCTTCACTCTTCACAAGGTGTGGTGTGGAGGAGCAGAGAACACACTCCATCAACTAAAGAAATGTAACTTCTTTCTGTTAGCTGAGGTGTCCTCCCTGCGGAGGTTATAGAGGACAGTATGTGAGGGCAATTTTCTAGGGCATCATGCAGAGTGGACATACAAGCTTCACACTAAGTGGCCTAAAACTAGAAGTCTAACTTGTACAAACACTGGTGATCTTTCACGAAGGTGCGGAATAGTTTGGGGTAAAATGGACCTTTAAAGACCATCTAGTCCAATGCCCCTGCCACAGGACATCTATCAGTAGATCAGTTTGCTCAGGGCCCTTGTCGTGGGGAGAAAGTGAAAGTAAAACCGGTCTTTTTTCCTACCATGTGAGGGGACCGAGGGCGTGCCCGAAGCCAGTGGTGGAGGGCTACAGGCGGCGCCGGCGCCTGCACCCGCATGGTTTTTGGTAGCCCCTTTCCCCCCGGCAGCAGCACGGCACGGCACGGCTCAGCCCAGCGGCAGTGGTCCTCAGCGCATGCGTCCCTCAGAGTGGCATCGGCCGTGGGTCGGCCAGGCNTTTCCCTTGTGGTTTTATTTTTTTTTCTTTTCCCGGGGGGCGGGTGGTCTGGCGGTTGTCTGCAGCTATTGCCCGGGTTCAAAGACCACATCTCTTCCATCAGCACTGAAATCTCTTCCCGGGGGCCTAGAGGGAGGAGGAGGGGGGCTCACGGTTTCTAACTGTATTGAGTGTTTTTCTTCAGAAAAGCCGAGCGGAGGCTCGTGCTGCTGGGGGGTCCTCAGACCAGTCGCGGACCTTCTCTAATTATCCCGGTGTCTCTTCGGGAGCCCCAGAAAGAGAACAGCATTACTCCGGAGCGTTCTCACCCCAACACGGGTACTGGGAAGCTTAATTTGTCTGTTTTGTTGAACTTTATTGTTGGGTTTTCAGTGCGTGTGTGAAATAAACTGTGATATTTGTGTGTTTTCTTCCTTTTGGGGTGTGTCTGTGGCTTCTCTCGGACATCTCTTGTCAGAATTGCAGATTTTTTGGTAAAACCATGACAGCCCCTTTCAGTCTGGCCTTGAACGCTTCCAGGGATGGGCCATCCATAATTTCTCTGGGAAACCTGTTCCAGTGCTTCAACACTGACATCATTAAAAAAAAAAAATCTTTCGTATGTCCTATCTAAAGCTAACTTCTTTCAGTTTAAAAATATTCCCCCTTGTCCTGTCACTACAGGACATGATAAAAAGTGTCTCAATGTCTATCTTATAAGCCCCCTTTTTATAAAGGAAGGATGCAATAAAGTGTCTCTGGAGCCATCTCTTCACACTGAACCACCCCAACTCTGTTTCCCAAGAGAGATATTCTATCCTTCTGATTACTTTCATGGTCGTCTATCTTTGAATGAGGTTGTTCTGTGTGCTGGAGCGTAATACTTCATATACAAGAACGTGGTAAAGATAGTAGTTTCCTATCACCAAAACAATGTATCTTCCTTCTCATACAGGAACTTTCAAATGAAAATTAATGAATTTATGAGGAGAGAGAATAAGTTGATGGTTACTCTCCTTTGCTGTGACAGCAAGGAAAGATCTTGAATTTCTCCCCCCTTCTCTATTTTATTATACATGGCTAATGAAAGTACAAGGAAAACTTTTAAAATCTCATTGTTATATTTATTGCAAATAGATTACTTTTATTTTTTTTATCTGACCCAGTCAACTTCTTGAAAATATTGAGAATCATTAAACTTCATTTTGTGATGTCTAGAAATGCTATCTCACCTCTGGGGACAGGCTTAGCTGTTGGCATAGTAAGTTTTGAAGTACATGTTTATTCTGACATTAAATTAATATTGGTTTAGAAGAATTAATTGCTTTCAGGTGTGCTCAGCTCTTCCACATAAGGGAAGCTTTAGTTCCAAACCGCAACTTCATCCATTAAATTCTTTGGTCTGATTTCAGTCATGTCATTACCATCACTGGGTTTTTTAAGTGCCTTTACAATAGCCAGTGTTATTTGGGATGGAACCAACACAGAGTTTTGTGGCCTCAGGACCATTTATCTTTCTATTGACAAGTGCATAAACTACATTTATATTTTTTTGAGCACACAGCACAACCTTCTAGCTCTTAGTTGTTAGCCAATAGTCGCCAGAGACACTTACACTGTACATTTTCCTGGGTCTAAGCAGGGTAATACAGCTTCTTATGCCCTTGCACAGACAGTATTCTAAGCTTGTAAAATGATGTCCCTCTATAGGCAGGTTATTGAAACCTTAGCTGGATACAGCTGGAGTCAATGCTGGACTTCTGAGTTATGTAATTATGATTCAAATAGCTGGTTTATACTAATCTGTTGAACTTGAAGGAGAGCAGAGGAGGAAAGTGTTCCTGCTGCCACACATCAGTATTGTCTTGGCAGTGGCAGCAGAGGTGAGTCCTCCTGACTCTCAAGAGAGACCTGCTAGGTGTATGTCTCCTTCACTCTTTTATGGCTGAAATCTCTTTGATTTTCCACCACTAGAATATATGTTTGCAGAACAAACTCTGTTTGGAGTGGCAGGTATTGCTGCTTCTCTCTGCTGAAACCACTGTGATATTGTATTAAACTATATTAAACTATTGTATTTTAACAGATCAGGAAAAAAAAAAAGAAAAACTCTCAGCTGGGAAATTAGGAGCTCACTTGAGAAATAATTTGGGCTCAGAGCCAAGTCACACTGTTTTAAGTGCTGTGATATTGCTGTTTACAGGCACTTTTTTGGTCCAAGCTCTTCTGCATAGTGTCACATTCTTAACTTTAGGAATGACAGAGCCTGAGATGCGAGAGGATCAGATTTCTAAGGTGAGGTAGCAACTGAGCTTGCCTTGCATGAGTGTTTCAAATATAATGAATTTATTATAAAGAAGGCAGACTCAAATTTTTCTTTGAATTTTGTTTGCTTAAATAGCTATACATTCACTTTTGAGACCCTAAATATTGAGCATATGTCCTAAATATTCTCTAAACAAGACATAATCAAATCTGCTGCACTACAGCAGATCCAGTTCTGAATCAGCCCTGAGTGGAATACTGGACTTGCTTAGAGTTCTGTGATTCTGGATATGTGCAAAACTGTAAGTAACTCTAAAAAAAAATGTAAAATGTCTCATAGGTTTTGCGTCTAGTTTGGGATAGGCTGCAGCTGACAAAGTCTGGTGAAACATTTCAATTAAATGGAATTTATTTTGAATGCAAAATATGTTAGAAAAGTTATTCCACCGTGGAATTTTCTGGGCATAAAATCATTTCTATATTTGAAATCATCATTTCAATAGTGAAATAATGTAACTTTGTTATATATACAAATAGTTCAGTGATTTTTATGTCCTTGCAGGTTATCTGTCACAAGAATTAGCTGATAATTTCTGTCAGTCCTTATTTCTTTTTTTAAATTGTGCCCCTTGCTTAGTTAGTCAGCAGGGTTTCCATTCCCAAGGACTGACTCAGAGGTTTTGCTCATCCCGTTCAGAAACAGTGAGCTGATACAAAAACTGTGATAGAGGGACTCTAGTCTTTCATTTATTTATTTTTCCGATAAACTTGCCAATCCTGATATCAAACAGCCTCACAAATCCAGATTCTGGATCCTGCCTTATTTAGACTTTGCATCAGGAATGAGTCTCCAGAGGACAATTCAAAATGTAGTTGAGTTGATTCGTTTCCAGTGATGTCCATCTATCATGTTGACTTCAGGATATATGTAAGGCATCCAAACTCCTAACCAAACCACTGCAAGTAGCTACAGTCAATTGGGATAAATATAGTGCCTAATTCATACATGTTATCAATGGCTTGGATTTCTTAGACAATGTCAGTGAGCTGCATAACACAATCGGCCCATGTATAGATTCATTGCCTATATCAAGGAATAGACAAGCTCTTGGAGAAGTTTTATAGAGTTTAGTTGAAAACTCTGTAATTGATGAGACAATATTTATATGAACTAGGATTTGACAAGCTTTGCTATGACAAAACTTTTTGCTAGGGTTTGTGTGGAGAGCCTGTCTAGCTACCACTGATCACTATTCACAGGAACAGAGCACAGCATGGAAGTAAGGGTTAGAAGAGGCAACATGAAAATAAAACTCGCCATTTTTATTTACTATTAATTTATCTACTGCATTTGACAGAGAACAAAATGGATCAGAGAGAAAAGAGCCATAAAAGTTCTGTAGAAAAAGGCGGCAGATATGTTTGGATGCTAAATGAAATTGAAGTTTTCAGAGACAAGGATTATAGCACATAGATTAAAGGATTAATTTTAAGGATGGGAAATGTCTGAAAAGGAAAGTGATTCACTCTCTAACCATGAAATTTTTGTCTTCACTTTATGCATTTTCACTAAGTTGCAACAATTAAACCCTCTTATTTTGCCTGATTTCCCTTGATACCTATAGATATACTTTTATAATGAATTTAGTACCAAACAAGATATCATGGACATTAAAAGAATTACTTCAAAAAATAGATTCTTGACTAGATCAGTAATAATTTTTACTTCTGAGAAATTATTAAGTTTTAAGTTCTGAATGCTCTGATTTCAAACACACAAAACTTTTCTTTCTAAAATAGTATTCTGGAAAGTTAATTTAAAATTGAGAAAGAAAAGCATCTAAATGATCATCATGAAATAGTCATGTGGCAACTCAGTCTTCCTAGAAAATCTGTAGTGCCTTAACTGCAAAAAATAAGCAGAATGTCCATGCAGTAAATGTACAGCGCAGCAGTTCCTGACTGGGCAGGTTTAAAAATTAAATTTCCTTGAAAGGTCACCTGAAATAGGTAGAGGTATCACTACAGAGCTCTTTTTAAAGGCAGAAACCCTTACCTTTGTTTTTGTCCTTGGAAGAAGCCTTCAAAGAAAGTATGAAGTCTTGTGATTGTGGATAAATGGAATTTAAATGCTTGAAACAAAAGGAATATTCCTAAACATGCACTGCTGTCTTTTTCAGATTACATTCGTTGTGATTCATGCTGCTATTCTTCATTTTCTTGTCCTGTACTCTTGGGACTGCTAGAAGATTGCAAAGGGATGAATGAACATTCTTTTGACAGAAAGGTGAAAGGCGTATGTATCATAACCTGTTTTTTTTATCAGATAATTTGCGAAGACAGTGCAAAGTAGTAGTAAATGTTCTAGTTAGATAGATGACTTTTTCTTTTTTTTTTTTTTTTTTGCTTTTGAAGTTAAGAACAACCTGTTTCTACACAATTACATGTAAATAGCAAAAATACCAATTCATCTAAAAGAAAGGACATGCCACGCTAATGTGCCGTCTAATGTAATAAGATGGGCATTGAGTGATATCCTTAAGGGAGACACACAAAACCAGCACTTCTCCTGAGCCTCTGTTTCCAGGAACATTTCTGACATGCACTTCTGTCTAATAAAAGAATTCTAAAATATAAGATGTATAAATTATCAATGAGTCAGGAGAAAGTTCTTACAAGGTTAATGTGTGTGTAGGTGTTAGTACTGACTATCAAAACCACCCACTGGCATGGAATACTCATCGACTGACATTTAATTTTCATCATCATCATAGGTCCTGAGAAGGACTGGGACCCAGAAGTCACATCTGTGCAAACAAATCAAACAAAAACCTGGGTTTGGGCACTGATGTTGAGAAAGTATTGTCTGCATGGCCTAATAACCACAACATGGTAATGTTTCACCTAGTTCAGTAAATAAAATGTATAGAAAAGATATATACAGATGCTGTTAGCATGAAAACTGAGCCCATACTTTCCCCTTTTATTTAGCTATATATTTTAATTGTAGAGTGTAGCAGAACAGGTGCACAAATAGTTGGTAAAACAATTATTTGGTTGTCTGTATAATCCCTTTAATTTTAGAATCCTAAAAATGAAATATAAAAATTTTTGGCTGAAGTTCTACAAACATTCATACCAGCGTCATGGGTACTGAAATTCTGAGGCTACATTAGTAGTGCAAGCAACTTCCTTGCTGTACTGCTGGAAATCTCTGGTGCAAAGACACAGGAAATACCTGATCAGTAATTATGTGACTCAAGCTGAAAGTGTACAATTTTCTCCATTTTGCTGTGAATATATGTAAAATGTAGACTCACAAGTTTAAAGCTTTTCTTCCCATGATACCTTTTAAACTTTCACTATAAGGGATAAATCTCTGGAGTCAGTAAGAGCTATAAGTCCCCAATTAGCATACTATCCTCCATGGACAATAAACACACTACTTGTGTGAAGGGAATAAGAAACTTATCCTCCCCCAATATACGTATTCCCCAAATTGATATGTATGCTTTCATAATTCCATAGTACCATTATTTCCCCTTAAAAACTTTTCATGTTGCTTATTAGTCTCAGTAGAAAATAGTCTTGCAAAATATTGGCATTTCAAAAAACAGTCCCAGTCTGCACTGTGAATAAATCAAGGTAATTTTCATTCTTTGGTATGGGGAAAAAAATCCTCTTTCATGTAGATATAACATCATTTGACCTAAGGGAATTTACTCGCATTTTTCTCACATTTCCAAAAAGTGTTCAAATAAAATTTAAATTTAAATGATGGATAGGTTTCTATGTTGTGAGTTGTGTAATTCAAATTTTTTTGGTGAAAATTTTCCCAGTGAAAGGACTGGAGAAAACCACACACTGGCAAAAAAAGTTTTACTTCCAATAAATCATTTTTCTGGAAAAAAGACACCAGACTTTTAAAAAATGCTTTGTGATTCAATATATTCTTAAAATGCAAGAATAAAAATGTAATTTATTTATATAACTTGCTATATACTTTTCCGTGATGGGAGTCCATGTAAGCACACCAGCCTCTTCCGGCATTTGAAGATCAAAAGTAAATTAAACTTTTGTGAGCTTTTGGTGAATTAAGTTAAATTAGAGTATATTTTAATCTGATCCTGTATATCTGCTGAAATTTAGTATTGCACACAAAAATAAAATATTACATGAGATATTTAAAATGTGTCTTATAACAATGGAATAAACTCTCTTAGTATATGAGAAATAATTCAAACAGTTTATAGGAATTAATGAGCCTCACTTTTATTGAGTCCAAGTGCAACCCAGAATTTACTTTCTAAACTCCAGGGAACTAACAAGAATGCTCAGCCAGAGCGAGTGGAAAAGAAAAACTTGGTGGTCCTCTGGAAAGACAAAATAGAAGGGAAATGTAGTAGAACATTTTGTGGAGCCTGTATTATTCTATGTTTTGCAGAAGTAAATGAGGATCTGGAACCACAGCCCCTCTCCTTCAGAATTTTAGAGTCTGATAACTGTTGATTTAGTGATCTATACGGTGGGATCCAGTTTTATCAAGATATACATAAACATAAATGTCATGGTTTTACCACAAAATTAGTGATTCTGACAAGAGATGTCCGAGAGAAGTCACAGACACCCCCAAAAAGAAAGAAAAAACACACAAATATCACAGTTTATTTCACACACACACTGAAAACCCAACAATAAAGTGCAACAAAACAGACAAATTAAGCTTCCTGTGTTGGGGTGAGGACGCTCTGGAATAGTGCTGGTCTCTCTCTGGGGCTCCCAAAGAGACACCGGGATAATTACAGAAGGCCCACAACCGATCTGAGGACCACCCAGCAGCGCGAGCCTCCGCTCGGCTTTTCTGAAGAAAAACACTCAAGACAGTTAGAAACCATGAGCCCCCTCCCCCTCCCTCTAGGCCCCTGGGAAGGGATTTCAGTGCTGATGGAAGAGATGTGGTCTTTGAACCCGGGCAGTAGCTGCAGACAACCGCCAGACCACCTGCCCCCAGGGAAAA